>VYZT01024191.1:0-30588 GCA_013400735.1 Pomatostomus ruficeps | reverse complement strand
AGGTCTGAGCGGAGCCCGCGGCTCTGAGGGCTCTGAGGGGTCCCGGAGGTCTGAGGGGCCCTGGGGGGATCCCGGCGGGTGTGAGGGCTCGGAGGGGTCCCGGGAGTCTGAGGTGCCCCGGGAGGTTCCGGGGGTGTGAGGGCTCTGAGGTGCCCCGGGAGGTTCCGGGGGTGTGAGGGCTCTGAGGAATCCTGGGGATCTGAGGAGTCAGGGAAGGGTCCGGGAGGTCTGAGCGGAGCTGGCGGCTCTGAGGGCTCTGAGGGCGGCTCTCGGGCGCCCCCTGGCGGTCGCTGCCGGCACAGCACGGGGCGGAGCCGCGGGGTGACGCTATCGGCGGGCGCCGCTGGGTGACGTCATCCCGGCTGTCCCCGTCGCCGCTCCCGGTGCCGCTCCCGATCCCGATCCCCATCCCGCTCCCGCTCCCCATCCCGCTCCCGATCCCGCTCCCGATCCCGGCCCCCGGCCCGTCAGGGCGGCTTGGGGCGGTCCGATGCGGCGGCGGGCAGGATGCACCAGAAGCTGCTGCGCAGCGCGCACTACATCGAGCTGGGCAGCTACCAGTACTGGCCGGTGCTGGTGCCCCGCGGCATCCGGCTCTACACGTACGAGCAGATCCCGGTGTTCCTGAAGGACAATCCCTACATCACCGATGGATACCGCGCCTACCTGCCCTCCCGCCTCTGCATCAAGAGGTGAGCGCGCCCCGCGGCCCCGGGCCTCCCCCGCCCGCGTCCCTGCTCACCGCCCTGCCCCGCCTTGTGTCTCCTCTCCCGCAGCCTCTTCATCCTCTCCAACGAGACCGTCAACATCTGGAGCCACCTGCTCGGCTTCCTGCTCTTCTTCACGCTGGGCATCTACGACCTGACGGCCGTGCTGCCGGCGGCCGGCGCCTCCCGCGAGGACTTCGTCATCTGCTCCGTCTGCCTCTTCTGCTTCCAGGTAGGCGCGGGCTGCGGGAGCGCCGAACCCGTCCCCGGGGCACTCCGGGGACAGCGCCCTTCCAGGGAAAAGCCGCTGAAGGTGGGTCGGGTTTGACCTGGAGTAAGGTGGGGAAAGCTGAACGCAGCTGGCACAGTGGTAAACAAGCGCGTTCTCCAGGCCGTGTCTCAGAGCTTCCGCAGCTTCAGGGGGGCTGACGTGGCTCCAGACGGCACCAGGTGCTGCTGGAAAGGGCCAGGCACCGCGGCACGGAGATCAGACATGGCCTGACGGTCGGGAAGGGCAGCAGGGCTGGTGGCCTGGCTTCTTACTTGTCAGATAAATCTGTTCCACAGCAGACTTCAGGAGTGTCACCAGTGGGCCACTGCAGCTCCTGTGCAGCACACTGTCCTTGCAAGAGCGCAGAGGACTGCAGGCACCGTTTGTGTTCTCTGCAGGGTACAGGATACCTGCAAGTGGGGAAAACTCCCTCGCTGGCTGGGAGAGCACTGCTCCAGCGCTCCTCCCTGCTCCTGCAGAAGGTCACAGAGAACCAAACACTTCTCAGGGAAAAGATTTTAAGCCAGCCTAGGAGCAAACGAGCAGCCTGTGCTGTGTAAGAGTTAAATTTCTGTGTGTTCCCTCGGTAAAGCCATCCCGCTCCCGATCCCGCGTCAGGGCAGGTTTGAGCTGGGCAGTTTGGCCCAGTGGAATTCATCATCATCCCGCTGGACTGGTGCAGATATGTCTCCCTGGAGCGCTGTCAGCTCACTTGGAGCCCCCTTTTCGTATTGTGCAATTGGTTTTCATGTTTTGCGGTGTCCTGCTCCTCCTCCCCCTGCCAGAGAAGCTTTGTGGCCGGCTGGCAGGGATCATGAGTGCCCGCACCGCGGTGCAGAGCTGCAGCTTGCTGTGGTCCCCGCTCCTGTGTAAGGAATTAACCCCTCTCCTTTGGCCCCCTCTGTAGGTCTGTATGCTCTGCTCAGTGGGATATCACCTGTTCTGCTGTCACCGCTCGGAGAAGACCAGCCGGCGCTGGATGGCCCTGGATTACGCGGGAATTTCCATCGGGATCCTGGGCTGCTACGTGTCAGGCGTGTTCTATGCCTTCTACTGCAGTAACGTGAGTCGGGAGCACGTGTCCTTGCAGGGTTCAGTTCCTGTGGTCTCACTGTAGGAAGGGGGTTCAGCGCAGGTGTCCAAACGGAACAGGAGTGGGGACACAGGGATGGGAACTGGAACACGTCCCTCTGACCTCAGCGGAACTGTGCTGGCTGAAGAGACAGGCAAACGCAGGTTTTCCTGTCCAACTGTTGATCGCACAAGCCTCCAGGAAATATGTAAATTTCTCTCAAGGCAGGGCAACTTTACAGGTCCTACCTGTATCCAGCGCCTGGGGCCGATCATGGGATGTGTCCCGTCACAGGTACTTTATTCCAACAGCATTGCCCATGAGGCAGAAACAACCTTATTTTCTCTCCGTCTAATAGACGATGAGTAAATGAGTTCCCTTCCAAGGCCTGCCATGGATATGGCTGTCCAGGAGCTGAACTGGGCTGGTGAGGCACAGGTGCCTTGAAAACGCTTGGTGCAGGAAGGGCTTGGAATAAAGGATGTGGTGTCAGGTGCCCCCAAGCAACAGAGTCCCTTTCCCTCAGTGCCAGCTGACACACACAGGGCCCTGCACTCAGACCCCGCTCGCAGCAGGGACAGGTTTGAGGTATCGCTGTCCCCAGGCAATGAAACTTCTGCCCAGAGCTGGCCTTTGCACATGATAACAAAGCCACAAACTTGCCTTTGTTTCTTTCTGCCCTCAGTACTGGCGCCAGGTGTATTTGATCACTGTGCTGGCCATGATCCTGGCAGTGTTTTTTGCTCAGATCCACCCCAGTTACCTCACGCAGCAGTGGCACAGGCTGCGCTCCGTCATCTTCTGCTCCGTGTCTGGCTATGGAATCATTCCCACCATCCACTGGGTTTGGCTCAATGGTGGCGTGGGTGCATCCATCGTACAGGTAAAAAAAGAAGGAAATAAGATTCCCTTTTGCTTTTCACTTGCCATCTTCCTTGAGTCCTCTTACCCTTGGGGAAACAACAGGGAAGCAGGAGGAGCCAAAAGTCCTTGAAGGACTGAATTCTTTTGGTTGATACGACCCAAACGGGAACACTGACAAATGCATTGAGAGGGGGTAGACAGCCTGGGAAGCTTCATTCTGCTGTGCTGCCCTAAAGCTGCACGGTGAGAGGGAAAGCTGGATCCAGGTGTGTCCATGCCTGGGCATGGAGGGGCCTGTGCAGGCAAACCGCACCCTCGCCAGGGCTGTGGAGCAGGAAGGAGCCTGTCAGGCTGTGTGAATGCTCAGGGCTGGCCGCCTCCACAGCTCCAGAGGGCAACAAGGAGACACTGGGATGATGGGATGATTATTTGTTTCCTCCTCTGTTCCCTAGGTTGGCAGCAGAAATCAGCATTTACCTGCTCAGCCCTCTGTCTCCTACACAATCCTCCTCTAACAGCTCTTTCATGTTACTGTTCTCCTGTTTGTTTCACCCCTTGGAATTACGCTGTGAAAGCAGCAGCCCAGTGCAGCCAAAGGCAGTGCCGTGTGCCCCAGTACGAACCCCCTGAAATCGCTGCAGTTCCCCAGGGACACCTGATGGTGCTGAAGGAAATGTTTCCTTTTCATAGTGAGCACAAACTGCACGCGCCTGGGCTGGCCTGGATGGAGGGCAGTCCCCTGGAGTGAGGGCTCAGCCTGGCCCACAGCTGCTGTGGAACGTGGCAGAGCACCATTTGGAAATATATGTGCCCTTCATACTGGACATTTCACCCTGGCCCTCTCAAAATCAGATCCATAGCAGCTGTGTCCCCGCACTTCCCCATCCGGCTTCCCCTGGGATAGCAGGATGGCGTCTGTGGTACACATTTTGTTTCCATACTTCAGAAAAACGGCCCACTTCTGATAACAAAACATTCTGTGAACAAAACTCACCTGGTGACCGAGCTGCTGGTTACTGACCACCCCGTGTGAGCAGTCCTGTGGGCTCCGGTGCAGCAGCTGCGGTCCCAGCGTAAGTGGGATGTGCAGTGTCCGCCACCCTGGCTGTTCCGTGTGGGGTCAGGGCAGTGGCAGGTGTCCCCTCACAGATGCCATGTCTGCTGTAGGCTGCACTGAGTAGCTTGTGTGTAGAAGCACACTTTTTTTTTTTCTGTTTTTGCTTTCTAACAGAATAGGAGAGCTTCCTTTTCTTTTGCAGGAGTTTGCTCCGCGGGTAGTTGTCATGTACTTCATCGCTGCTGTAGCTTTTCTCTTCTATATTTCCAAAGTTCCAGAAAGATACTTCCCAGGTAGGAAATTCTCTTCTGGCTGGTTTTTTTTTCTGCAGTTAAGCTTCCTGCAGTGTCACAATCCTTGCTGTGGGTGCTGAACTTCCTGGGAGAGAACAGGCTGACCATGTTCCCCATGCAGTGTTCCCATACAGAGCGAAACATTGGGAAGAGTTCGTTAAAGAGCTTTCCCTGTCACCGCTCAAGGGCAGGGTGTCGTGGAGCTCTGCAGGAGGCTGATTGCACCGCGCTGTGGCTGAATCCAACGGCTGAACTCCCTGCCTCTGTTCTCCCCCACAGGCCAGCTGAACTACCTCGGCTCGAGCCACCAGGTGTGGCACATCCTGGCAGTGGTGATGCTCTACTGGTGGCACCAGTCCACCGTGTATATCATGCAGTACCGACACAGCAAGCCCTGCCCCGAGTACGGCGCGGACTTGTGAGCCAAGGTACGGCCGTTCCCACCCTCGGGGGATAGGACACTCTAACCACAGGGAATCCTGGCCTGAGCCTCAGGTCACTGCCCCAGAGTGGGTGCTGAGTGGTGCAATGCTTGCTGTAAATAAAAAGCAGGGATGTCATGCCAGGCACTCCACTCACCTGTGCTGCTGCGCTGGATGAGGCTCTGTGGAGCTGCTGGGCCCTTAAGCAGTTTTAGGGCAGGCTGGATTAAGCCCTGCCAGATCCCTTACAGCTCAGTGTCACAATAACCTCAAACCATCATTAGTACTTGTCCTTAAGTCGCCTTTTCCTCAGGCTTTGGTCAGGTTTTCACTGTACTTAGCATTGATCTGGATGTTGTGGAATCAGATGAGTTGCTAATTACACACGCACAGTGATTTACCACGTTTCCCTGCTCTGTTTCAGAGGCAGCAGAGAGGATTTTTGACTCTGAGGGTCTGGACCTCCTGTGATGAGCTGTGCTGTCAAGTTCTGAGGCAGTTCCTTTCCTGACTCCTGCACTGTTAGCCCCTTGCTGGGACAAATATTGCAAGCTTTGTTAAACCTAGCAGCACGGCCTGGGATCTGAGGGGCGTTTCCTTCTCAGCCAGCTCCTGCTCCGCAGTCAAGCACCAAATGGGTCTTCCTGGAGCGGGACAGCAGGAGGCTGAGCTAACTCAGCATGCAGATCCCAGCAGGATGTTCTGTTGCCTGGCAAACACAAACGGCTCAGCCACGGCTGCTCAGGCCTGGATCCCATGTTTTCAGGTGGTGTGCACAATTCGAACACTCCTGACAGCGTGCCTGTGAAACAGTGGGAGCTGTGGGACCCGGTCCTGGATCCGAACCGCAGCCCTGTGGGCTGTGCATCCTTTAGCCTTTGCCTGGAAGATGTGCTTGTGCTTCAGCGTCGGCACAGGAATGGATGAACTGGAACTCAGTGGATTTGTGTTCGTTCCCTGGGAGATAAGATCATCCAGCACACCTCGATCTTCACTGCAGATCTAACAAATAGCCTCCCCCAGGGGGGTAGTGCCCTTGCTTGAAGAAATTCCTCTAGATCCCTCCAGTAATCTGCAATCAGTATCCTGAAATACTCCAGGAGTAGCACTAAGCCTGTGTGTCCAGGTTTGCTGCTGTTTTGCAATCAGTGAACATGCTGGGGATGCAAATTCCCGACCTTTGGCCTTTCCGTGTGTGAAGGGTTATACAGCACTCGCAGACACCGCTACCTAGAAGGACTCGCTGCCACACTCCTGCCGCAGTGAAAAGGCTGTCTGGAGTTTCGGGATGTGTTGTGGAACCATCTCTTACCACATGAACACCGGGGAGCCACTAAATACACTGGTTATTGGGTAGCTGTAGCTCCACACAAGCTCCAGGGGTGCCAGTCTTCCAAACAGCGTTGAAGTCCTTTGGACTTTGGGGTTAGAGGCAGCAGTGCCGTTAGGACTAATCCCGAGTGGGTTTGTCCTGGTGGAGAGGCTGGCCCTGTGCAGTGACTCCCTCAGGGCAGGCAGGCTCTGTCAGTCTCCCAGAGCTGCCTCTCCCTGGGCTAAGGCGGAGCAGCAGGGCTGGTTTTCTGGTCAGGGTGTGCTAAGGATACATGGAGCGGTGGTGGAAGCTTATGGACACATACCTGAACTCCTCGGGCATGGAGAAGGCAGGATACAAACTCCTCCTGATGTGCTGGACAGGGATACTGTCTGTTCAGGTCAGAGGGTGGTTTTGGTGCTTTTTTGTTGTTTTTTTATCTCCAGAAACAAGTATTGGCAAAACTGACTCTACATTAATGATTCAGCTCACAGAGCTTTAGGCCTTTCAGTGCAAACACTGATTTTTTTACGATTTTTTTTAACTTGACAGCCAAGCAAGTTTCAAGTGCACTAATTACTACTACTGAAGCCTGACAAGGAACTCGCAAGTATAAAAGTCTGTTCTCAGTGTTATGTGTACAGTAATACCCCAAGAATGTGTCTGTGCTCTGAAATAATACTGACTTTAGCGTTTGCTAATGTATTTTTTTAATGGAAACTTAACTACTCTAGCAGTTTTCACCAGATAAGGAAACTGATTGCCAAGCTGTGCATTTTTATTACCCTGACACAATTTATCAAGCTGCATGATGGTCTTTGATGTACATACGGAACCTATAAATAAATTCCAGTTCATTGGCTGTTTCCGTGCAGTAACATCATTCCTGCCTCTCACGCAGCGAAACAATGGATGTGAATGGCTCAGCCACGGAACTTGTGCCACATCCTGTGCATTACACAGACAGGGAATTTTAGGGGAGCATCTCTAGATGAATTTGCTGATGAACTCAGTGTTGCAGCCTACTTACCACTATGCTTCATTAACAGAGTCCTGCTGCTGCTTTATCTGCTCTTGGCCATTCCCATTCTTACTTCAGCTCACCCCAGAGTAAAATCACTACAAGGAGCACTCAGAAAACCTGCTCCAGTAAACAACTGCAGGAAGGGGCTCAAACCACAGAATATTCTGTCCAGAAGCGCAGAGCTCAGTCCGCAGCAGTGGCATTGGGAACCATACACGACCTTTCTGCAGGAAGGTGTTAAGGAGTAACGCTGAAGTGAAGGAATTAAAAATAACACATGGTGCACAGGTTTTTAACCAGCTGGGCAGAGCAAGATGACTGGGAAGCAAACACAACTATTTAAAATGCTTTTAAGAGAGTCACAGGTGCTTACAGCTACAAAATCATTCAGCAGCAGCACTGCTTATAATGAGTAAATCAAAGCCTACACACGAATCCTTCACAATGCAGTGTTGAAGAGACCTGCAAAGGCACTGTTACCAGGTTCTTTTATTTAACAACTCCAAGGATTTTATGACATACATCAGCTTCACAAAAAAAGTTAAAAATTCTTGCCTTAGTAGTACACAAAAAAAGCTTTAGAAACTCGAAGTCTAACAAGAAATGGAAGTGTAGTTCAGGAAAGTGCACTTAAAAGCTGAATGCCAGCAATTTAAAAATAGTTTTTATGCTCTTTAGTACTAGGTGATGCCTCAGTCACAACTTTAGCCATACACACAATCTCCTTGATTTCCTTTCAAAATAAGCACTATGGAGCAGTAACACAGCAGCCACCCTTGGCGCTTCACTCATATTCACTCAAGTCACAAACATGATTGTGGCTGCTGGGCCACCAAAACCACAGCAACTCCAAGGGGTACATGATGTGTGCGAGCATGTGTATATTTTATATATACTCCTCATATATAAAAATACACGATATAGTATAAAAAAACTCCAGATAAACTCTTATTCTCACAGTAGCAAATATATCAACTTATTTTCACAGTACTTGGTTTTACTAACTGGGACACCCAGAATGATTAGAAGCTTTTTCCTCCAACGCTGGTGCTCACAGGCCCCCCCACCCCCCAAAATTAATTAATGTCAAAGCATTAATTATATATTAATGATGCACCTCAGGGCCCTTTGAGTCTGCAAACGCAACCACCTGGTTTTTCTTTCAATGGCCACACCCACTAAGGGTTTCTTAGTACCTTGGGACAGACGCTCTCCCCAGCAGCTGATCCTGGAAGGCCTGGGCTTCAGTCCCTCAGCACGCTGAAGGGGAGGCTGTAAAAAGAATCCATCGGGATTTCTGGCTGGAAGGGAAGTGTCAACCCCTTACCTTGCCCTCCTACTGCAGCAAGGGCTTTCCTGATTTCAGGAAAGGTCACGGTGCACTCCACACCCCCGAAAAAAGGCAAAGGACATGCCGTTCCATGACAGTCACACCTTTCACCTCCTTTAACAGTGGCTGAAAATAACCCCAAACTTGGGTTCAGTTGTGTATGAACTACATAGACCAGGCAAAGTCAGCTCAGCAGGGTGCACCGATCTCACATGGACTGTGAGAAAGGATAAAGTAACTCTAGCTACAAAGAAGTTACATTTAAGCAAAAACCTGTTTGGTATCTCGAGGATGAAGAACCAGGTTTGTTAAGGCCATTAGGAGGCAAATATCACGGGCCGAAACTCGTGCACCAGAGGTGTTAGGCCAGCTCTAGAGTCACCGGGGTCTGCAGTTTGCCTCATCTCTCCCTTCAGCTCTGCTGTGCTGCGATAGAACCATGTACAGACCCTCTGCCACATTTAACATCATGGTTTTTCTCTCATTTTGTGTCCACCCCTCTGCCCCGTTTCTCATCTCACTCTGCTCCAAGAGCTCTTCAGGCAAGGTAACAGCTCTGAAGGACACTGAGAAAGGCAGCTCATAAGCATGCACACAGAAAAAAAAAAAAAAAGGAAAAAGAGTTAACCTGAGTGTCAGAAATGCTACAAAAACTGGCATGTGCTTCTTGCAGCCTTTGGCACCAAACAGGTGAGAAGAGCAGTAATAAAGCCTGGAAACTCCTGTGTTGAGACATTTCTACTCAATCTCTTAAGGGCTTAACTTCTAAGCCTCGAAAAGGCACAGTGAAGCAGGCACAGCTGGAATATTCCACCTGCACCCTGTGAGAAATGAGGCTGAGGAAGATGAAGGTAGTGATGGTGTACAGATAGCTGTGAAGCAATCCCACATACATCCTAGGGAGCGTTTCATCAAACTGACCCCAAAGGAGTGCTTTGTTTTCAATCTGTTTTCAGTGCCTATTTCAAGGGATCAAATCCCCCCCTCAGAGATCTCAGGATCACGCATCTCCTGTACATCCACAGCAGGAGGCTTCAGGGGAAGAATGCTCACAACCCTGAATATTTCACTTCATCTGTGGCAGAGGGGGACATGAGGACCCCCGGCCACCAACAGTGATGTCCTCCAGGTACGAACACCCAGCTACCTGCTCCTCAGCCGCCAGTGGAGCAGGACAGAAAGGTGAGACAAGCCGAGGAGCCACCTCTTTCCATGTCCCGGAGAGGATGGCCACGGAACCCGGGCAGACCGGCCGGGCTGGGCTGCCCTGAGGGGCGCTGGCTCTGCAGACGGTGTCCGTAGCTCAGGACAAGCTGCGAGGCAGCAGAGCTGTCCCCCTACACCCAGCACCACCTTCTGCACCACCGGAAGGAAACCCAGTGCTCAGCAGTGCTCACGCCTCCTCCCATCACCTGCGGCACCTCCCGGTGTCCCTCAGCCTCCAAGATCCCGGGCAGCAGGACAGAGCTCCTGCCTGTAAGGCTCCGTGGGGTGAAATGCAGCTCAGCGGTCCGGCAGCCACCAGCTCCCGCTGGAACACAGCCGGGGCAGGGAAGCTCCTCCACAGCTCAGCGCATTGAGCAAACCTTAAAAGAGCATTAGGTTACAGTCATTTCATAAAACTGTTGTGGTAAAAAAAAAAAATGGGTTTGAGAGAACACACATTTTCTTTGCAATAAAAATCCAAGAGGAAAACAGACACAAATCCCAATTTGTAATCGTATCAATCCAACGGCTGCACCTCACAGTCAGCTCTGCAGGTCAGCTGAAACACTCCGTATGTGCCCGAGGACAGCCCCTCGTCCAGTGTGCTGAGGAGTCTCCCAAGTGCTGCAATTCCGGTCGCGTCCCTGCTGGCTCGCTCCCCTACATTCAGGCTTCTCACAGATCAGTAAATTATCTGCTTCTTTAGTTTTGACTCTACGTTTCCAGTTTGCTGTTTTACATTAACGGCACTTACTATTAAAAAAAAAAAAAATTGAAAATTGACCATTTAGGCACACAAAAAAATAATCCGCCTTTCATCTCTGCAGCTGCATAGATGTCTGCAAGGTCCCAAGCCATAGATGTGCTCTGGAATTCTGGCCCACAGCCCCTTCAGGATGTGGCTGCTTTATTTTTACGATTAACAAAGGTAGTTTTCACCTAGGAAGCAAAGACTTGACTATTTCCAGCACATAATCTGGATATTAGTATGTCTTGGTTCTTAGGTCTGCTGAGTCACGAAGAAGCACCGCTGTTCATGAGCCCCCTGTACATATGGAAAACATCTTCCATGCGCTCCCTGCCTCTTCCACTCCACCTGGGCACATGGCAGAGGGATGGAAAGGCAACAACAAAGTGCAGAATGACAGTATGTCCCAGGGCCCAAGCCAGTGAGAGGGATTCATATCCAATGCCTCGTTTCACTCCGGGAGCCACCTGCCATAAGAAAACAACGCTCCTGATTTGTTTCTCTTTTTCTCAAAAAGACCCCAACCAGAATTAGCCATCACTTGCAATTCCATTGTGCAGGCAGGCCATTGCCTCCTCAACCTGAACCAGCTGTACCCAGGCCCCTGGCATTTCAACCACTTAAATTACTCCACTAAACCTTTATTAAGGGACTCAGAGAGGCGGAGTGGGGGGAACCCATTGGAAGCCGTTACTGTTTGGAAGGGAACGGAGCTGCTCCAAAGGGATCTAACTCCAGTGCCTGCTGTGCTTGGCTCTGCGTGCTCTGCACAACCAGCTCTGTGAAGGGCACCGCACCAAAGTCATCTGTTTTCAGTGCGTCCCCACCGTGAACGGCCCCGTGCAAGGAGCTCTGCCTCGGCCTGCCAGCCACCACTACTGTGCCGTGGTCCCCGCGGCTGTCCCCAAAGCCCTGGTGCTGGGCATGGCGCATCAGGTCCGGCGGGTGGAAGGGTTTGGCTCCGAAAGGATCCAGCAGAGCCTCGTCCGTCTGCAGGGGGTTGGCTCGATCCTTGCTGTCGGTCAAGGCCACGCTGATGTTCTCCTTGGAGTCCGAGATGGTCAGGAACTCGTTGCTGCTCTGGGAGTCCCTGCGGCCGGCTTTCCTGTGCCGGCGCGCGCGCTCCGGGGTGCGGTAGCTGGGTTTCAGCCCCTTCTTCGTGCTGGTGGGGGTGCCGTGGTGGCGCTTCCCATTGTTCTTGGACACCTCCTGCTTCATGCGCCTCTGGCGGGAAGACAGTTTCTGCAGGTTCCGCTGCTGCTTCACCTTCTGCTGCTGCTGCTGGCTCCCTGTGATCTCCTCAAAGGGAACCAGCCCAAACAGGTCCTCTCTGCTCCCAGCAGACTTGGGGAGAAGGGACGGCTGAAACGGGGTGCAGCCAAAGATATCCACGCTCCGTGGCGAGGTGGGGGACAGCAGAGGCTCCATCCCCAACCCCTGCCCATCTTGCTGGGGCACCTTTTTGCTGAAGGGAGCTTTTGTGAAAACATCAAAGTCATCCTGCTCTTGGTTTAGGCTGGGAAAAGCCACCTGAGAAGAAACATCTTTGTCCATCTTCTCTCTTGCCTGAGGCTGCAGAGTGAAAAAGGGCACAGCTCCAAACACATCAAATTCTTGGCCAGGGTTGATCAGAGTGCTTGGTGCCTCAGGCAGGGACATAGGCACTGAACTGGGCTCTTTGATTTCACCGCTGCCCACAGCGTCTCTGAACCGAGTGCTCAGGAGCCCTTCCACGCATTTTTGCTTGGTACGGTCACAATCAGAATCAGAGCTCTGCTTTTCTTCCTCCTCTTCCTCCACCTCTTCCTCAGAATCCATGAGGAGAGGCCGGTGGCCTAAATTCTCCGGTTCTGTATCATTGTCATCATTGAAGTCTCCGTTCTCTCCGTGCAAGGCTTCTTCATCCTCCTGTTCTTCTTCTTCCTCGCTGCTCTTGGGAGAAGGAGGATCAGATTCAAAATCACTCTCTGACTCCTCACCACCTTTTGTCACGTGTCCCTCTGCACTTTTCCTTCCTGGCCGGGGATCTCTAAACGCATGGCTCAGTTTTCCAGCCTTTGTTGGGATCCCTAAGTTATTTCCTTGATTGCTGGCTGAGTTATCCACTTGTTTTCCAGGGGAACCTGCAGGTCCAAAGAAAAAAGCAAAAGAAAACTTAAAACATACAGAGATAAAATGTACTCCACACACCCCACAGCCACACATCCCAGGAGCTGATGCAAACGCATATCCTGTCCTTACGGAGGGAAATGAGCTAAAAACCAGATCTGATGTTTCAAACAAGTCATAAAACCAACAGTCAGAGCTGCCAGCTTTACTCCTTGAGCACAAGATGCCTGGAAAATACAGTACCAGTATTTTGGGGGCATAGAGAAGGGGCTAATGGACACAGCTGATCTCTGGAGACGGCTTTCCAAACCCAGCCATTATACAGCCACTCTCCTTCGGGGAAATGGAAGGCAGCAGGATTTAAACACTTTAATTTTCCATATTATGTATTTTTTAAGCAGACAAGCTATTTTTGGATGCGCTTCTGCTTTGATAGTCTGCTCTGACAAACAACGCTCTAGTCAAGAGAGCAGCTCCTTCTAACTTCCGCAGCAACTGAGGCACGAAAAGCTCCTGCTGTACCTGAGGTTTGAGAGCAGTGCTTTCTGCTTTGTGTCCAAATGCAACCTGTCAGCTCAGCTTCTCTACGAACAGGAAATTCATCTACTCATTCTCCTCTGCCAGCTTCCTCCCCAGCATTCACTGACAACTAGAACTGAAAGAACTAGTGTGGTTGCCTTGGGAACACTGGAAGCAGTGACGATTTTGCAGCAGTGCAAAAAAGAGACGGCAAGAGCAGGCGAGGCTGCACAGTGGCACTGGCACCGTTCTCGTCACTAAGCAAACCCAGTTTCTCTCTGTGTCAGAGCCCCGTGCTCCCCGTGGGGAGATGTTTTCAGGAGCGTGACTGACTTGGATTTCTCCTGGAAGAGAAGGAGCAGGAGGAAAAGCAAAATGCTCAGTCTCCCCTGGGGAAAGCATATTTGCCCTTGAGATGTCCCCTTCTCTTGGCCTCACCCAGCCAAAACTGAAGTATTCCACTTAGGGCTTTGTCACACAAACACCGAAATTTAACCCACTCCATGTGTTCAAAGGATTGAAGAAGACAGGGATGGCTACATTTCTCCAAAAATCATCTTCAGCCAGAATCTGGCTCACAACTCTTGTTCTTGCAATATACAAAATATTCTCTCAGCTGATTCCTTCTTTCACAAGGAAACCAGCATGCAACTTCCAGGCCAAGTCAGATTGTTTTCTTTTTCTATGCTCCAGTTTTACAAGAGCCATTTCTTCTGTTTTTAAAGGGAATTAACAGCTGATTTCCTCATCCACCAGCTTCCTCGCTCCTTTGCAGTTACACTTAATCAAAATTCAGCAGCAATACAATTTATGTATGGATTTAAAAACAAGATGACCAGAATGACTAAAAACATCAGGTGATTAGGGCTTTGAGCTGTTTCTTCTTGCCTTCTGGTGTCAGATTGCTTCTTATCTACTGTAATTTTAAATGCTACATATTTGCTTTACCCACTAAATTAGAATCTGGATTATTTTGCTGCTTACTTTAGATTTCCCAAAGGTACAGCCTTCACATTGCACTGCATAACCCCCAGCCTCCAAATCCTGCTGTTTCCAATGTTTACTGGAACACTAACGTTAGCATAAATGCAATTAGATCTAAAAGAAGAAAAAGGGACTATTTCTAGGTTAGATGTTAACACCACTTACACAACAAAAGGCCCAAACCTTTTTCCCTATGTCCACATCCACAAGAGTTTACAGTCCCAAGGAACGGTTATACCTTTGCACCTTATCTCAATATGCAGTCAGCAACTAATAAAGCAGTTTTTTTTTTTTCAAGGAAGAAATGAACCGCAGGGTTACGTAATATACCTGACTTCCCAAAAGGCTTTAATACTCCCCAGTGTTCACTGAGTCTTAAACAGCCAACGAGAACACTGGGGGTTTGATGTACCGGTTCATTTTTACTTTGCCCACAGCAGTCTGTCCTGGCCCCGGTCGGTTCTGTGGGTTCCACTGAGGGCAATGCCACGGCTCGCTGGATCAGCACACACCAGCCTTGGTGCTGGCAGGAACGAGGCAGCCCGCAGGAAAGGGAAGCCTAAGGGGTCTCTTTGTAAATGTCTGTCCCTGCACACAAGAAAACAACGTCCAAAATATCTTCATTTGGAGGCCACTCAAAGACACAGCAAGAAGACTTTTCCACTTCTAACACCATCACCGCACAGACAATAACTGCATCTCGGCTCAGCAGCGGTTTCTGAACAGGGCTGCTAAATTTCTAGCTCTTCAGCTGAGATTCCTCCTTCTCCAGTCTCCTTGCCAGTTACCAATGTGACTTGCCTATTGCAGCAGGAAACGAGTGTCCAGGTATTAGGTGCAGACTGGGAATTATCCAACAGCGATCAGAAACTCAAAACCTCCACCCAGAGCTCACCGTTATCAAAGCTGCAGAGCCAGCACCTATGACCCTACATCAACAATGTCACCTGGAAAGCAGGTGGCACACATCAGGAGACGCTGTGACACGTGGGTTTGAGGAAAACACACGTACTCCAAGGAGTATTTCCAGAATGGAGATGTCACTGCTCCCACACTGGAGTGTGCCAGAAAAGAACAAGTATCTTGCTTTTCCCTTCCCTGTGTGTTGAGGTGTTAGAAACAACCAGAGCACCTGCTCCACGCAGAAACTACTCTAAGATACTCATCTTGCACACTTTCAGTCCTACCTGGCCGACCCCGAGGGAACAAACCATCCTTGCACCCACCTTTGCAGCTGCAGTGGCTTCATGTTAGCCCCAGGAACAGGGATAAAACTGCATCAGAGAAGAATCAAAACCAAAGCAAAGAAACAAAAATATCCTCCCCAGGACTATCGCTTTTTAAACTAAGATAGGAATAGTTTGATTTTCTACACTACAGCTGACCCTGCTTCACTGATAATGAAGTTAGCAAATGAAATAACGAGCACTACACACAGAAACAATCCCCCAAAAGGGAAAAGCCCCTGCCTAATGTCAACTGAATGCTCTGGCCAAACAGATTTCCAAACTGGCGTGTTGTGTCACGTTGATTTCATGCAGTCTTGTTAGGCTACCCCGCTGCAGAGACCTCCAGATACATATTTACACAGCAACGCTGCACACTGGTGAGCAACATCTGTTTGCAATGTGCTGTTCAGATTACCACACTTCTAATCAGGTTTGCAGCTTGTAGGGAACAATTGTTCTTCGCTCAAATGCGAGCCAGGTGGAACATCTTTAATCATATAAGAAGATCCCAATCTTCAAGGAAATTTTCTGTTGCGATGTTCTTTTTCGAGACACGGGATTATAAGAGGATGAATTCCCTCTAACAACTGCAGTAATTACATGCCTTCTGCTGGCCCCTCGTTTTAGGGTACTGCGGGGGTGGCCCAGGAGTGGGGCATAAGAGCTTTAAGCTCCCTTGGAATTGGGAACATACTGCCACCATCATTTCATAACAATTTGCCACATGTCAGCCCAAGGATTACCGGCAGGCCGCAACTAAATCTGCACCAGTTCTCTGACAACAGCCAGGGCAGCAGCTGCTCAACCCTGTAATGGATTTACACGTCTTACCACCTTTATTTTCAAGAACAACAAAAACCAAAGAACACCACACGTGTGCCTGGCAGCTATTGCTGACATTCTTTTAAATAATTAATCCAGAGATTAAAGTGCAATATACAAAACAAAAGTGCAACGTGTCCATGATTGCTCCAAGATTTCAAAAAACTTTTAGGAAATGAGTAGATCATTTTGGAGAGAAAAAGCAGACCCCTGGCAGAGCCCAGGCATATCATTTATACCTATGATAGGTGAATAATTTCAGGTTACTTAGGAAGTGCTACCTAGAACAGCTAAAATTTATTATTATCTTGATAGAGGGAAATATCCTGAACATGCATCCAGCAAGCACTGTGAATACCTGACACCACAGCCAAGGAGAAGGTACAGAGTAAGATCAGCAAAACCTTGAATGAGTACAAATATTGGCATGAACTTGCCAGGTTACCTAAACTGGAATACTGTACAACAGCCAGATCACTGCACAGGTCTGGGCATCTTTTAACAATCAGCATCAGCTGTCAAAGAAACACGAACTGCTGGCAAGAGCATTTTTTGAGTAAAAGCAGCTCAAGTATTTTTGTTTCTTCTGCTCTGACATTAATAATTTCTTCTTAAATTCTAGCAGAGAATGGGCCTGCAGTGGCTCAGAAGGGGGTACCCACTGAGGCTACGAAAACCAGGTGACTTGTTCACATCTACAGCACACACGATCTGTACCAACACTCAGCAGAACTGTTAATGAGGTGACCTGAACCAGAACCCTACCCCAAGATCCAAGCCAGGAGACGGCTCACGGAGATTCTCCACAGGAGCCAAATGCCTGACACAGCTTCAGGCAACGTTTCCCAGCACCTCCGCTTCTCACACATCCCATTCATATAATTTTGAGCTTTACCTCAAGTCTTGTATTCCTCCTGGGAACTGCAGTATTAAGCTGAGGGAAGCAAAAGGCCATCCTAGCCCGGCTTCATCCCATAAATCATTCATGTGAACAAATGCAAGGTGACCAAAGGCACCCAGTACAACTCACCAGCAAACTGTACTACACTCATGACATTTCCTTTTTAGCTTTGAAAGCAGCACAAAACATTTTTCTCCGGAGCTTCTGAAACACTTGATAATAACAAAGGGGATATACACTTGAATCAAAACTTCCATTCCAAAATGCTGACCACGGGAGATTTTTTTTCACTGTCACCATCCAGTTTCAGGCATTGCAGAACCAGGATCTGTTTTCCACATGTGAAGTGCCCAAGAGCCCCAGTGCTGGCTATTCAGTTGTGCTGTCTTCTCTCTCTTTCATTAAGAAGTTTGCAATGGCAGGTTTGTTTCTATCAGATCAAGCACTGGAATTCTCTCCCAGTCATTGTTTTCCAGTCATCTCAGGTCTTAGGGCACTACTATATTCCACAAGAATTCAGGCATAAAGTAGCGTGTGTAGCAAGTTTACTTGTGAGAATGCTTTTAATAGGATACACACCGAGGGTGAGAGGTACCCAGAGCTTCCACAGCGCTTCCCTATTCCCCAGAGAGAGGAACCCAACACCCATTAGCTCATTTCACACCCCTTCCCCTCTGTGCACGCCAAGGGACACACGTGTTGCTGCTGGCTCGCCATTCCCACCGGACAAGAACAGGCACAGAAGGTCTGACAGACAGGCAGCTGTAGTCCATGCAGTTGCAGGTTTCCGTTCCTGGAGATCCTTGCAGCAGTGCCAGCCTGAAATGCACTCTCAGCTCCACAGGGAACATCCCAAGTCACAGCAGCCCACAGGCAATCCCAGCGACGATGGAAGGTTTCCAGTTCCAGCCTCTGCTGCTCCCTTGCCTCACCGTCCCAGACACATGTTACCATACCTGGTGACACTTACTTTGCCGGATTACCAGCACTTGATGTTGGTGGGTCAAAAGATGACACATGACATTCATTATCTTGCTGCTCGCTCTCAGGAGGCGACAGGAATCAGTTAACAACTGAGTGAAGAGAACCCTTAAGCCTCCGAAACAGAAGGAATCCTCTGGGTGACTCTACCCAGCCACAGCGCACACACACCATTTATACGTCAGACCTATGCCACAGCAAGGAAAACCAGGCAGAAAACACCCAACCTTTGAGCTGGAACTGTGGGCAATACAGCAGAACACAACTTCAGTAAGAACTGGCACTTTTCAAGAAAGTCAGTTTTATTTACTTTAAAGATCCTGTGTTTATATGGTCAACATTTCATCTCATTGTAATTCAACAAGTCAGAACTCAGGAGTCAGAGCCCTGGGCAAACAGTGTTAACACGCTCCACATTTGGCCCCAGACATGTTAAAACAAGGAAATAAAACTTGTGTTTTAACAAGATCCCAGAGTCTCTCCTGCAACTGCACTCAAGGTACGAACCACCCGTTCCACTTGCCGTGCAGTCACCCGCCTTTGGATGCCCTGAGTAAGGGACACAGGAGGTTCACTTCTCAGTTACACGTTTCACAGTCACAGGGAACAAACCAGAAAGAACATGTTACACAAGAGGGTTAAGTACAAGTGGAAATCAAAATATTAGCAAGGGACATTTGTCAAGTTTGCCCCAGAATGCCCTCGGATAGAAATTAAGTATGTCCAAGTCACCAGCATTCTCCTTTTCTTAGCCATCTTACAACACCTCTTTTCAAGACATTACCAAGAACAGTTCAGTGGGAAACCCAAACCAGCTTTTAAAAGATGAATATTAACATTTAAAGATTTATTGTGTCTCATTTGTTTACTAAGTGCAATTCACAGTTAACACATAAGTAACAATACCTTCCTTGAAACCAAGCCAGTATTCACTCTTGTTTAAGTGCCAGTTACAAATCCACAGGAAAAAAGGCTATTGTAAAATGCACAATTTTCTCCCAGTGACACAGCTATCAGTTCAACATGTCTCAAACAGCCTGGGTTTTCAGTCATGACTGAATTTCTGGGGTTTTTTTCCTCCCCTAAATAGAAGGTAACCACCTTTTTTTTTTTTAGTATTTCAAGAATTAGAGCTTGTATTCCAAGTAACAAAAATAAAGCACATGACACAATACAGTGAGGACATTTGTTACAATCTAAAGCTATATTATAACCATCTAAAAAACAGAAACAATCAAATGCATTTCCAAGATCTCAGGTGAGGAAAGCAATAAAATAATCTCTGGACGCAAGGGTATGAATACTTGGCAGGAGACTGAGTACCTGATGGTCCCCATCTTAAATGGAGTGTAAACTATTCCTGTGTTCATTTTGCATGTGAATTCAGGCTCACCTATAAGGCAAAGCAACCTCTGGAAGGAAGATGCCAGGGAAAACCCTTCCAAACAGCACCTATAGAGCAAATCCTTCTTCACTTAAATGGCTTTCTCATGGCACTGAACTACTGAACATGACCAAGGTGACAGAAACCAAACTTGTCCTGAGTGAGCAGAACCAAAACTCAACTAAGAACACCGTCCTAGACCAAGCAGGGTGAATCCAGGACTAGGGACAGGAGCAGCCATGGGTGCAGAGGGATTTTCACCAAAGGCTTTGCAGAACGCGACAGCGTTACCCTGTCCACCCTTCACCACATGGAGCACTGAGGCACTCGTGAGCACCACACAGCCCTGGCAGAGCACCTCTGAGTGCGAGATCAAAGTGAAAGAAAACACAGATACTAACTTAGGTTGACCCCAGCTGATTTATTTTAAGGCGTATTACCTGAGCTTTTGAACTTCCGTAAGAACAGTCACACACTAAGGCACCTTTACCACACGAGAACTCGCAACAAAACCTAAGTGGCTCCAGAAGTGACTGATGCTCCTTTTACCATTCAACCACCACACAGGCTTTACTTTGTCAAAGGTACCAAAATAGATATTAAAGTGCTGATCAACCAAACGTTAAAACTGTTGCTTGAGTTGCAGGATGATGCAGTTTCCCACTCACAATGCCCACATAACACGTTATTTTTACTTCCATTCAAAGTAAACGTGGTCAAAGCTGAACTGAAAAGCAATAATGAATGCCCATCTTCCCCACGTGTAGACAATATAAAATGTTTGGGTTCGACTCAACTTGTACCAAAACTGTGCATTAAATGTGTAGAAGCCTATTGTCTTCACCCGGGTGGAGAACTGAACTAGAGAAACTGTGTGAGTCAGAAGCAGACTCCAGGGAAGTAGCAGAATTTGGCCTTAGCAAGGAATTTGCCTTCAGCAAACGCACTTGTGGTTCTGCCCAGGTGATGCCCATTGCACCGGCCCAGCGGAACCCCAGGCTACACAGTCTGTCCCGAGGCTCCACAGGCACCAGGAGCTGGATGCACAAGTGGTTCTAACTGGAGGTAAGGAACACATCCCTTCAACCCACGTGCTGTCAGGAGGCAGCTGAGCCCTTTGCCATTCTTTGGTCACTGAACTGCCGTGCACCCTTCAGCAGATACATACACCCACAGGCATGGATGCACACAGCTACGAGGTAATCATGTCACAGGTGTAACTTGCCTTGCTGAGAAATGAAAGGAACAGAACCAAAGGGATCTTCAGGAGGACTTGTCTGTGGAGCAGCATGTGGCTCCACATTCTTATCTGAAGATGCTCTCCTGTCCACCAGCCTGTCTGTAAAAAACAAAACGAAACAGAACAAAAAATAAAGTAAAATAAAATAAAAATGGCAGGACTTACACCTATGCAAAGCTACGTACTGTACAGGGTGAGGGAGGAATATATTCTCTGGCAGGGGTTTTTGACAAAGAAAGGCTCGTAAGCACAGCTCTTGCCTGCACAGCTGGTCCAGGCAGCTCCTTCCCACTGCACAGACTGGCAAGGAGACAGGCAGAGTGCCTGGGAGGCTCTGCACCCCAGCTGTCCCTGCTGGAGCGCCAGGGTGATCCTGTGCCTAACAACAGTCTTTGTGCAATGCTATCGAAGCCGGGGGCTTCTTCCCAGTGAGGAAGCAGACTCGCTTTCTTGGCTCCCAATTCCGCACAGATGATTAAGTGGTTACAGGAGCTGTTTAAGAAATCTACTTCTTCACAATGCTGTCAGAAATGCAGCATCAGATGTCGCTTCTGGCCCATCACTAACTGATGATCACAGCACCACCACCAACAGAGAAACAACAAGAGCCAGGAGCTCCAATCTGTCACTCCATGTCACAGCTCTGCACGAAGGTGCTCAGTTCAGAAATATCCATCCAATTGCACATCACCTTTCACTGCAACCAGCATCGTTCTACTAGGAGAACACTCACCACGTGTAAGCAATGCATGCTGTCCTAGGAATTGGCTGCCCTTTTACAGGAGAAGCGATTAATCACCCCAGCAGTACCCATCGCTGCACACACTGACATTAAGCCCCTCAACACATGAAATCTGGCGGCAATGCCAGCCTGACAAATTGTGGCAACATCTTCATCCTCTAACAAAGGCTGTGTATATTTACTTAGGTGTTACTGTCATAAACGTATGAGCTTTAAAAATATCTGACAGATTTAGAAACATCTTTAATTTATGTGCAAAGCATCAGCTCCACAATACAAACTAGGCTTCTGAAAAGGGAAAGAAAGGATTCACGTTTAGAACACGACTCCGCACATACCACTGAGTTATAAAATACAGGACAGCAGCTGGCTTCAGTAACAGAAAAACGGAATCACTTAGCAAATCTGCATCTGCAATTCTCTTTTCTCTACATGGCAAAAAAGTTACTTAGTACTCAACAATCTGCTTCCCTCACAAGAGATAACCTACATCTAAAGAGAACTCAGCCTTCAACCTTAATACATATCTAAGGAAATTTCAGTAACTCTCACGCAGTTAAAGACAATTTTATAGGTACAAGACTTAATTGTACAATAAATCTCCTGGTTTCTCATTATTCCAGCCAAGTCTGAGGAAGTACCAGTAGACAACATGAAGTATAATTATTTCTGCTTTGACTGCAGCAGAGACATTAACACTGCCAGGTATGCTCAAATGCTCTTTGGCACGACACCCTCAGTACCACAAAGCCAAGTTAAAAGGTCTCTGAAGGCTGTGACGTGTGCATCTACATGCGCACACAGACACAAAGCACCAGCACTCCTCCTCCTCTGCGAGGGAGCCCAGAGCAGCTGTAAGGCAGCCCACCCGTACAGACAAGGCTGCCATCTAGTGCACTGCTGGCCCAGGGAGTCATTTGGGGTTATTTCTGCATTTCTCTGTGTGAGTGACTAATATCCCTAATGCTGGTTTCCTAGTGAGCAGAGCTGTACTGTTGAGCTCAGCTTACTTTTCAGATGCAGCACACGAAGTGTGTTACCACACCCAGCTCTCCCGTGCACTGATTTACCTTGAAGAGCTGAGCCCAAAACGTGCCTTGGATATCATCTTCTCTAGTAGCTGTATTTGCTCAAAACTTGTGGCTTAACCAAATCAATCTCAGCACACTCACACAAGTACTGCCAGCAGTCCAACGGCTACAGACTCTGAACGTGGGCGGTGTTGTGCTGACCTCTGGTTCAAACCAACCCGCGCCAGATCTACCAGTGCGCTACTTCAAAAGACTCAGGGCCGCGTTTGGAAGGAGCTTGCTGACAGATACTCAATTCTACTACTGAATCAAATCCTGAACTTGGATTTGGAAGGAATGCTTAATTGCAGCTAGTACACTAGCCATTTTTCCCAGCTAGCAGTGAGACGTTTGACTGTAAAATGTGTGCAGGCTACATTCCCATCTTAAAAAACAGGAGTCTGATTTGATCAACACAGGATACAAGGGAAAACTATCAACCAGAATCTCACAAATAAACCCAGCCAGCCGCTTTCCTAAAGGATTAACAGGTAGTGTGCACATCCAGTAAGAAAAATACGCAACTGAAGGCAAAGGTATTTTTTTCAGTTACTCGAAATTCAACTTTACTGTACTTTTAATTCCAAGAAACTTGCTGATAGACAGCCAAGCATACACAATCTGTTTTTTAACATTGTCACATCTTCCAAGTCCCACTAATAAATCTGATCCTAACAAAACCAGTTATAGGAAGAGCAACTAACAAGCATGTGTTCAGCAATTAAGAAGAGAAAGTAATTCCAAGTAAAAACCATGGAGATAACTGACTTCACGAGGAAAAAGTTTATTCAACTATTGCCATATCCGTACAATAAAGCAGCCCTTACATGTAGCCACTCGAAAAGGACAGTACAAAACATTAACATAATGTAATAGATCAATTTTCTTTCAGGCATTTTCAAAGGACATATCAGACCCACAGAATCTTCTGCTCTGGTGTGCAAGAAAATAAGCTGGAAAGGAATAAAGCAAGCAGCCAAAATTCTCTTCCCATCTGACAACATACCTCTGCTGCTGAGAGCCTCTTGACAGTGAAGGTGACACAAGCAGTGTTGAAGAGCTAAGATATTACCATTTCTGCAGTAATTGAGCCAGTAACTACCAGTTTCAGACGGCGAGTTCCTATTGCACGCGTTTTCAAAAACGAAAAGGAAAGGAAGACAGGCCCAACTGTGCCCTCAAATGCTCAGAAAGAATGTTCTGTACACAGCCTGCACGGTCCTTGGACAAGCAGGGGTTGGAACTGCTGAGCAACCACAGAGCCCTCACTTACTGGGAAGCAAAGTAAGCCTTCAAGCGTCCCTTACTTGATCTCAGCAGGTCAAACTCTCTGTCCAGCAGCTCCTCCTCTGTCAACTTGGAAAAATTGTCCTCTCCAAATGGGTTCCAGCCTGACATATCAGGTGGGTTACTGATGTTCTGCTTTGGGTAGCTGGCAATCGCTTCAGCATCAGGAATACCTGACCTGTAGAGTCAGTTCAAGGAAGCAAATGAAGAGAAACATGACAGGATTGGTTAGCAGGGTCAAAATCTGAGACATGTTTCATAATGCCAAGTCCTACACACAAGTAGCACACATGCATTAAGAGCTCATCCCAAAAAATCTGAAGGCCAATTTAAGGGAAGACTAGGAGGAACCTATATGAATATATAACCTGGTTTCTGACATCAGTGAAACCAGGCAAATTTGTAGGTTTTTTATTTTTAAATCAGAAAGGAAGGGGTTTTTTTATTACATACACTGTTGTTCACAAGAATTCATGAGAAAGTTATCATTTACAATTTATTAAGCAGAGGCAGGTCTGAGGGCTGCTGCTGAGGGACTGCATCTCTTCTGAGGTGTAAATCACGTTACATACTCAGGTCACACCTCTGAGCACAGGAGTCAGCAGCTCTAGCACATCAATGCCAACTACAACGCTGCTCTTAACAGGGTGTTTGGAACTCCTTTCAGATGCACATAACCTCACTCCCAGGATAGGCTACTGACCATCCCAAGCAAAGGGTTAGCAGCCAGTTCCTGGAGCAAGTCCATGAACAAGAAATACTGGAAGACAGATACTTTAAGAAATTGTATCACACTCATCTGTTAACAAACTGTCTCACTTTGCTCCCAAAATATCCTTTACCACTGAACACCCACTGTCCAACTGCTCTAAGCAATCTCTTACTACCAAAGCAAGTAATGTCTGAGGAAAGGATTTGGCAGTGCTAACCACAATCAGTAATGTACGCCACGAGTAACCCCGGGCTCACCTGAGCCACGATTCTCACCTGTTTGCAGGGTAGGGAGGATCTGCCACTGCTCTGCCGTGCACTGGGAGTGACCTGGGATAGGAGATTAAGGCTGGTGCAAAGTCTTGAGGAGAAGTGATGTACTCAGGGGACTGCACCTGCTGCGCCCGCTGCTGAGCCAGCATCTGCTGCTGCAGGAGAGCCTGCTGGTACTGCTGCACCTGGGGAAATCGGGGCTGCGTCACCACAACACACACGGGCTGGCACAACCTCCTCTGCCAAGGAACAGCGCTGCTCTTGCAGCCAAACACACCCGCCACGACCACCCTCCAGAACACACGGGTGCCGAGAAACCGCTCCAGCTGCTCCGTGAGACCGGCTTTCTCTTCCAGAGTACTACCACTTGGATTTTTGTAATTATTGCAGCTCAAGTATATGCTACTGCAGCACTGCTAATTGCCTTTTCATCATGCTCTATTCTTAAAGCTTAATAATCAAGATTTCAGGACAATTTCTCCTGATTCATAAAAAACAGACTATGGCAGCTGGCTCTCTTACTTTTTGAGTGAGCACTGGGCATCACCGTCTTCTGTCACTTTGTCATGTAACATTTATTTGTTGCTGTGGCCAGTACTGGAAACCTCAACCAAGCAGGTATCAAACGAGCACAGACCTAATGAAACTTGGGATAGATCCCGTCCTATTATTAATACACAAGTGCAACTCCAGACAAGCTTCCACAGCCTAGTCTGGGTTCACTTCCCACCCACTAAATATCATTTAAATGTCAAACTGCACACTATTTACCATGTCCATAGCTCACTACAACTACCCAGGCACTTCTACTGCAACCACACAAGAGATTTACAAGCACAGGCCATATTTTAAGACTGTACCGTCTCTGTGACATACCATGGCAGGATACTGCGACTGGGCAGGCTGCTGCTGGTACACAGACTGCAGCAACAGCTGCTGCTGGACCATCTGCTGGTGCACTGCCTGGTGATACTGGAAAGACAAAAAGCAGCTTTAAAAAGTCACTGTGCCCCCTCAGAAATAAGCAGATATTTTAATGAATGCTTCTGCTGACTATCACATCTATGACTCTACAGCATTTTTCAATTAAGATATCACATAATCAAGAACCAGCTTGCAGTTCAGTCACTGCATTTTAATCACTCTGTTTGGAAGCTTTTTCCTTCTCCCACTCCCCAGCCAATTCTTAACAACAAAAAAAAAAAAAAAAAAATCAGACTACATATTCAGCACTGGTGCATGTACAACCATCTACTGCAAGCACAACATCATCACCCACAGCCACTCCTAACATTCATCCCGAGCTCCTTTACACACAGCTAAAGCCTTTGTTTAAGTCACACGCTGGTGATGCAAGGCAAGACGGAATTCAGGGTCAAACTGCAAGAACAACATAGCATAAGGCAAGCAGCTTTCTGGGGGTCTAAGAAGGGTCAAAGCAATAGTAAGAAGGGACACGAGCTCTTTTAGCTGGGACAGTACAGGCAGCAACAGCAGAAGTGTTTAACTGGCACGTTTAACACACGCAGGGTGTCTCAGACACTTGTCTGATGGATCTGACCGTACCTGCTGGATGTAAGCGTCCTGCACGGCAGGCTGGTGCTGCTGGTGCTGCAAGTGGTGCAGCTGCTGCAGTCTCCAGTCGCCCTGCTGCAGCTGCTGGAGCACCCTGTGCTGCTGTGGGGTGGTCCCTTGGGACTGTGATGAGTCTTGTCCATTCCCCGGTCGTGTGGTTCCTGTGACAGACAACACTTCTGACATCCAGACCCCTCAGTTTCGGTCACAGCTCTCCCTGGCAGTTTGACGCCTCAAGCTGACCCTGTCTGTGAACTTCTCTTCCCAGTCTGACAACCAGGACAACTGCTAGATACCGAGTTCCCTTCTTCAAAGGTAATTCCAGGCCTGCAGATGAACCATTTCTACCTGCAAGATGCTGGAAGCTTCCTCTGGTCTCACGACAGCAAGCTGGGTTCCAGAATTCCGCTTGACTAACACTTCAGCTACACACCGCAAGGATCTCAAACCCTTACCTCAAAGCATACAGCTTTTGTATGCATTCAACACAGACCTATTTTGGATTTTTTTCCCTAAGGAAACGATCAGCTCACCCATCAAACTCCCTTAAACCGAACACCTGATTAATTCTGCCATTCAATTGCTTTTGCAACCTTTTAAGAAACAGGTACTACCATAAACGTCTCTCTTGCACAGTGTGTTTTATATTCTGAAGCATCCTGGAATGATCTGTTCCTTGTCATAACAGAAAAAGTTTTTCCAGCTGGATGTTATGTGGATCCCACCTGGGACACAAACACTCTCAGTGGCCCTTTGATGCTTTTCCAATACCATGCCTGAAGCCACTCTTCTGGAGCAGACACATAACAGCACAAAGCGCAATCAGAAAGTGTTGTGGCTATAAATGTCAACTATTTAAGTGAGTACTTATCAGAGCTGTAACTCTGAATGAGAAAAAGAAGAAGGATTTTTTGAAAACCCAGTTTGATACAGAAGGGCTCTGTACTTTTTGTGAGTTATTTGCAAGTCAGAACAAGCGTGAACTTCTGTCTGCAAGTGGCCAAGTTCATTCAAAAACCAGTGTTAAGCACAATGAAAAAACACCTTCACTTCTCAAGCTGCATTTAGTTTTTGCGGCACCTCAAATTTACACATTTAGAGTCTTTCAGAAAGGATGATTTGGTTCTTGGTACACAAAAAAACCAAGGCAGATAAAACGGAGTTTTAAATGTTATCCCTAGTACAGCAGGGAAAATAAAGGCACAGTTGCTTCTTTATTTTGGTCCATCCTTAGACTTTAAGTTACCTTTTTGCCCACGATTACCAAACTCCCCGGGAACTTGTACTTTGACAGGAGTTGCTGAGCTCTGGATTGCCAGCACACTGGAAGGGGCAGTGCTTGAATTGGCCTTTGGTCTTTGTCGTGGTGCAATTGAGGTTTCTGTTGGTCCAACAGCATCTGTAATTCTGAAAGGGCATTTTTTCCCATATAATTACTCAATGAAAAGACAACAATTTCTACTTCAAATTAGACACAGCGCGTCTCTTAATAGCTCAGTTACGTCTTTATCATGTGCTGTTCCACTCCTGCACTGCACGCAAGCATCTTAAAATTCACTTTCTGTAACTCCAGCCCTGTGCTGGAGCCCACAACCCTGTAAGGAGAAACATGACTACTGTCCATACATATAAGAAATAAGAGAAAGGAAAATCCTACATGTTAGGTCACATTATTTATACTTCTACTAATTTCTTATGGTTTTGTTTCTATTTTCTGCAAACAGAGCTGATAATTATAGCTGATTATAGAAGTATCCGAGTCACACGTGCTGGTAGATTCAAACCCAAACAAATTCCATTAACAAGGAATGAAAGGGTAAAGGATTTATCCAGCATCAGCCTTAAGTGCATACACACTATATCTCAGCAGAAATCAAAAGCATGAAAAGGAATTTCCAAGGTTTGGGTTTGTTTTCATTAACAAGGACAAAAGAAGTGAGTATTTTTCTATAAAGATTCGAATTTGTCAAAAACAAATAACAAACCCCATTTACCTTCAAAATATCAGGCTCTCAGTTTCTCTTCTGGATTCTCAATATAATGAAAAAGCAAAGGAGCAGAATCCAAACAGAGTCTTGAAGGTCTTAGAAATGCAGTTTATCTAATGACTTCTTCTACTGAGGTAATATTTCATTTATTGACAAGCATATGAAAACAGGTTTTAAGCAAACATGTAGCTTAACAATGTTAGGAGAAAGAAAATGTAAAGTCACATCTTCTGCTCACCTTGCTTTTATTTGGCTTTTTCTAGCAGCTGCCTCACTAGCTGTCATGGGTTCAGGAAGAGTTGAAGGGACAGGAGAATTCTTGGGAAAAATAAATTTGAATAAATTAAAAAACCAAAATCCTGAAAGAAAAAAATTCATTACATATTGAAGAGGAATACTTGGATTCAAGACCTCCACATTACAAGGCTTCATGCAGAACCCACATCTGTAGGTGAAAAAGGTTTTAACAGTATCTCTACATCCTCTCAATCTGTTGCAGAAGTAGAGTGGAACCTGACTGATCTGTTTTGTCAACTACTTCACTTCATTAGCACTACCAACAATAAAGTACAACATGCCCTCCGAGCACTTTTGTGTGACTGCGCAGGGACTGACTGCAGCCTCAAGCTCCAGAACTAAAGCAAAGCCCAATCTTTGGAGGAATTTGTTTTCAGCACACTCACCTCTTCCACCAGAACACAAATGCCTGAAAATCATGCAGCATCAAAGCTTTTATCCTACTCCCACCTCAATCACATTCCTGAATGAATTCCACATTACCCAGACTGTGTTTTACAAGGAATGTGGCAGTTTGGGGCAAAGCAGGAAAACCAACTCTAATGACAAATGCATGTAACGAATGCAAATCTAAATCTGGTCACAAATAATACAGACAGTTAATTATCAAGTGTTTCAAGACTTCCTGGTTTATTTTAGTCTGTGTTTCCAAAAGGCAACACTCAAATTTACTGAACATCTCCTTCTACAATGATAAAGGAAAAAAGGAACTCAAAGAGATCTCAGAAAGTTCATTTGTCTGCCTCTGAAGACAGAGACCACTACAACTGATACCTGTTGCAAACTCAGTTTCAGATGGACTTTTCCTGATACTTGTCTTGAGAACCACTGTATAACACTCAACATTAGCTAAGTGTCCCCAAATTCCACTGCACAGAAATTACATCTGTGAAGCAAGTGATCTTGGAGAGCAAGGGTAAGAATGGAGGCTGGCCCACGTACTGCTCTGTTTGCTCTCCAGCTCACCGGAGTCCCTCCAGTGGACTCACACAACTGCTAAGGATGACTAAGAGAAGGGTTTATCCAGAGCAAATATACACGCTCTTGATATTCCATTTACAACATTAAGCCTCCTATTGTCAACAAGGTGAATATCTGTGTATTTCATATTGATTGTATTAAGAGAGAACTAATGACTAACATCCTAAGGCAGGTATTGGTGCAGTGTCAATACAGTCCATGAAGCCCTCAAAATTAAGAAAATATTTTGTTTATAGAGAGCCCATGCTGTGTGCACACAACATCAGCCTGACGTGTGCTCTGCTGTGTCCTACATTTAGGAACCAGGCATACGACAGAACTGATGTGACTGCTCAGCTCATCTGACAGACTTCTCTCCATGCCACCTACTCAACACACTGCAAACACAGAAGGAACTCAACAGTACTTACATTAATATTAGACACCGGACAATCCTTTTTGGCAATTTTAAAGGCAAAGTAAGATACTTGAAAGATATCAGGTCTCTTCTCTTGATCTGGTTCAAGCATATATCCTGCAAAAATTGATAAGACTTATCACTGCTAGATCTCAAAAAGCCTAAACTAAGGTTTATCACTTTTTATCTGTAGATTTCATTGACTTTGAACAATCTTGCGTATAAAAAAAACGCAGTTTCATGAATAAAAGGACTTTTCCTTGACAAGACACACAATTCCTGATGTTCCCTCTCAAAAATCTGCTTCCCATATTAAAAGGTGTGGTGTTTTGCCAAGAAATCAAAGTTACTTGGTATTGTCTCCAATGTAACACAGTATACAAAATCAGGCAATCTTGCCTACATAACCAGAGAACCTAAATAAACAATAAAATACACTTTCTTAGAAAACCTAAGCCTCTAAAAATATGTTCTGCTATGAAGTCAATGAAAATGTAACTTTTGATGAGCAAAGTGAACTACACTTGCACAACCGCTCTGCAGTACAGCCAACCTTACATATCATTTTACCAAAAAAAGGTCGAAAAAATAATTTTAGACAGATCCAAGAATATTACACGAAGACTTCCAATCCAAATGGAAAGAAGGGAAGTTTACATAAGGACATTCTGCCCCACCCACATATATTCCATGTCAGTATTGCTCATCCTGGCACTGCAGTTCATTGAATTAAAAAATCTGCGTTCATACATAGGAGAAAGGATTAAAACCCATACTCTCGTAAAAAAAAAA
>VYZT01024190.1:20027-39101 GCA_013400735.1 Pomatostomus ruficeps | reverse complement strand
TGCAGAGCAAAAACATCGCCTGGGTGGAACCCCAAAATGTCCCTGTGTCCTGTCTGGAGCTGTGTCCCACCCTGCTCCCACATCCCCCTGCACCACACCAGCCCTGAAACCAAATTTGATGAACCCACAGCTCTGAGAGGGGAAAAATCCTCTCCTGCAGGGAAAAAATCAACCTGTGAGGGAGCAGGGATGGGCCAAGGAGGACCCCACTGCTCTCCACCCCTTCCCAGGCAGGAAGGACCTGCTGGGGCTCAAACCCAAACCAGCTCAGCAGCTGCTCGGCCACCCTCAACATCCCAAAACCTCATTTTTCTTTTCCTCTCCCCACTGGGGAGGGCTGGATGGTTGTTGGGGTTTTGGGGGTTTTTTTGTGGTTTTTTTTTTTCAGTTTTTTTGGTTATTTTTTTGTTTTATTATTATTATTGTTATTATTTTATTATTTTTATTGTTATTATCGCGAACGTGCAATCGTGTTTCAAACCCCAGATTTCCGTCCAAAAGAGTAGGAGGCCACAGACTTCCCAGACCACAAAGACGCAACGGCCCCGTGGCTTTTCCAGCCGGAGTTTTCCATTGTGCTCTTCCCAGCTGAACTTTTAAAACGTGTGCGTGTGTGTGTGTTATGTGTCAGCGTGTGCGTGGCTTTACCTCTCTTAAAAATACCAAAAAAAAGACTAAAAAAGAAAAAAAAAACCTAAAAAAGAAGAAAAAGAAAGAGTGAGCTAGCGAGGCTTTCAGGAGGTTAATCACCGACCTGCTGCCAAGTTGGATACGTGCATGCAAGGGGGGAGTGGAGGGTTTTAATCCCGGTTTTTGATAAATAGAAGACATTCTAGTCATAATAAAACGTGTTTTACACTCAAGGGGAGGAACGAGGGGGAGAAAAAAAGGAAAGTTTTGGCCAGGCACGGCAAGCTCCTGAGCCCAAACAATGAGGTTCAGAAACAGAACTGTAACGCGTTCGTAAATTGACAATGAAATTGCAGTTACTCCGCTGGCTCTTTATTAAATAAACACAACCCGAGGGGGACCTGTCTGCCCCGGAGGTATTTGCGGAGGGTTCACGTTACAAACGCAGCCCCGGCACCGCTCCCCATCCATCCCCGGAGCAAACACATTCCAGGCGGACCCCGCGAGGTGGGGCCGGCCTGGCTTTTCCCCTTTTCTCCCGGTCACTTTTTCCCTCTTGTGTGGATCCCGGGATTTTCAGCCTCTGGAGCTCCCCAGGAGTTTTGGGTGGGAGAAGGGGGTGTGGGAACAGGACACGGCCCCCTCTGGCACACCTGGCCCTGTCCCTGGCCTGTCCCACACCTTGGGAAAGGTGGGAATCTCCCAGGATTTCTGCCCAGCTCCTGGTGGCAGTTCTGCCATTCCCGGCCCTTCTCCCAGGATTCCTGCCCAGCTCCTGCTGTTCCTAGCCCTTCTCCCAGGATTCCTGCCCAGCTCCTGCTGTTCCTAGCCCTTCTCCCAGGATTCCTGCCCAACTCCGTTCTGCTGNCATTCCAGGCGGACCCCGCGAGGTGGGGCCGGCCTGGCTTTTCCCCTTTTCTCCCGGTCACTTTTTCCCTCTTGTGTGGATCCCGGGATTTTCAGCCTCTGGAGCTCCCCAGGAGTTTTGGGTGGGAGAAGGGGGTGTGGGAACAGGACACGGCCCCCTCTGGCACACCTGGCCCTGTCCCTGGCCTGTCCCACACCTTGGGAAAGGTGGGAATCTCCCAGGATTTCTGCCCAGCTCCTGGTGGCAGTTCTGCCATTCCCGGCCCTTCTCCCAGGATTCCTGCCCAGCTCCTGCTGTTCCTAGCCCTTCTCCCAGGATTTCTGCCCAGTTCCTGGTGGCGGTTCTGCCATTCCTGACCCTTCTCTCAGGATTCCTGCCCATTCCCGGCCCTTCTCCCAGGATTCCTGCTGTTCTCCTGGTGGCCATTCTACCATTCCCGGCCTTTCCCACCAAATCCCAACAACCAAAAATCCCCAACCAGCACCACGGACCCCTTTGCAGCTGCAGCCCCGAGCGGTGACCACCAGCACTTCCCGCTCAGCAGCTGCACCAAAGGAGCTTCCAACGCCGTCTCCGTCCCTGTGCTGCTCCGGGTTGATCCCATCACCATTCCTGACTCTTTGCCAAAGCTTCACCCGCATCACCCAGCAGGAAATTTTTGAGAAACGGCTGCAACCCCACCACAAGGTGAAGCCACCTCACAAACCGTTCACCTGCCCCGCTGTTCCAGGCAGATCCCAGCCCCGTTCCGCGGGAAGCCGGGGTAATCCATCCCCTCGCACACACACACGCCGGAGACAAAAGGAACGGCGGCGCGCTCAGCACCTTGCGAGGCCTTGAACGGCTGCCAAGGGCCTTTGGAGAGGGGCCAAGGCAGCCCTGGAGATGTGAGGGATAGGGATTCTCGCAGCCCATGGGGTCTGGAGCGGGCTGCGCTACTGTTGGAGCCTGGTCACGACACGCTTCCCGCTTGTTCCGCGTGTACCTCCTGCGGAGGCAGCTTTTCCCAGGCAGGAATTCCATCCCCGGCTGCCAGGAGCAGGGAAAAGCCTCTCTGCTCGTCTCTCCTGTGGCAGCAGAACTCGGGGAAGTGGCTCTGGGTTAAGAGTTTTCCCGCTTTGCTGTCATCGAGGGCTTTGCGGGAAAACATCGGAATCCCGCAAAGGTGGAATACGGAGTTGGGAGGAATCCCGCGGAGCGGAGAATTCACCTGTCGCTAATTCCATCCAGCCAGGCCCCACCTGGACTCCAAATTTCTCCAGCTCAAGGCTCACGTTTCCAAACCTCCTGCAGAAGTGTGAAATGATGGGAAACCACACCAAAATTCCCTTTTTTGGGGTGATTTCCCCAACATCTTTTACACAAACCTTGGAACAAGGGCGAGGCCGTCCCGCTGTTCCTGCGGGGAGCAGCCAGAGCCACGGGGATGGAGAAGAAGCAGAGACACAGCCCCTGATGGGAATTTCGGGAACACGGAAGAGGAAATTGGCATTTTTTGGTTGTGTCTCCCCAGCAGAGAAATCAGGAGGTGAAAGGGCAACAACCTGATGTGGTTTTAGTACAATTGTGTCAAAGATGGGGTGGGGATGCTCTGCACTTACACCTGGGTGTGGGGAGCACTGGACAGGGATTGTCTGGGCTCCTCCTCTTTGTCCCGTCCCCTCAGGTGTCCGACTGCTCTAAAATCCCTCAGCATCGAGCTCACACCAAGTGTTTCCTCCACCATCCCGTTCTTCCATACGAGCAAACGGCGGTGCTGGCACACGGAGCCTTTGGAAGGGCTTGGCGAGGGGGGAGGCAGGGAATTCTCAAGGATTTGGGGATCCTAAAGCAAGGCTGGATGTCTGTCCCAAAGGGACGATGCTCCAGCTCCTCCAGGGAGCGGCTGGAGCGGGCGGGAGAGGGTGGGAATGGGCCGGGGGATCGTGTCCAGCCCCAGGCTGAACAGGGAATCGCAGACATGGCTCCTTCCCTGCCAACAGCAGCTCGAGTTTGGTGCCTGAGTGCGAGGCAGAGCTTTCCACAGAGTTCTTTCATTCCTGCAGACTGGTGGAGTTTCAGATTTTATTTTTTTCTTTTTTTTTTTCCCTCCCAACTCGGTGCAGCCTCCAAGTTTCCCTGTGGAAATTCCATCCCGGGGTGGTTTTCTCTGGGAGTTACCTTCTGCACACTGCTCAGGTGCAGCCCCCTCTTTGAAGAGGCTCTGACCTTTTCCTAACTGGGATGGGAGAAGTTTCCTAATCCCACTTTGAGAAATATCCACCACTGTGGATTTGGGATTTGTGGGCAAGGCGTCAGGGAGAGACACTGAAAGATGAAATTTAGGGAATTACGCTCTCAGAGTCTCCCTCTCCTCCCCATCCAGGTGGTTCTGAGCATCCTCTCTCCTCCCCGTGATTTCAGAGCGCTCCCACCTCCCCCTGCCCCGTTTTCCATCTGGGAAAGAGGGCTCCGAGCCACCCTGCAGTGAAACCTTACCCTGCCTCTTTTTCCAGCCTTTTTCCAGGACAACTCGGCCTCGGCACCGACTTTAAACAACCCCCCCAGCCCGGCAGCTCGGGCCATTTTAGCATCTGCACCTTTTATTTGTGGCAGACTGTTAATAATTAAGTGATGCCTTTCATACAGACATTTACAATAATTTAACCTCGCCCTCGCTGTGTAATTTATTCTTCGCCCGAGCCAATAAAAATAAAGGCCCCAGATTCCGTCTCCCTCGCTCCTTGCCTGTCCGTATATATAAATATATACACGCACACCCGGCCAGGAGGGCGTAATGGCTTTCACATATTGTTCCATAGGTACCGTTGGGGTAGCAGAGCCAAGTGTCTCAGTTCGTGGCGCTCTTTATAGGTGCCTTATAATCCACATAAAATTGAGTTTATGTTTCCTTTCCATCTGCTGGTTCTAAAACAAGGCGAGGGAAGGATTTTCTCGCTCTTTTTCTCTGTTTTGTTCCTTCTTCACGCCGGTCCTCGCTGCACCAAACTCAACATTTGGTGGTGAAGAGAAATCAACCATCACAAAACTGGACATCCCTGATTATCCCCCTTCTGTGATATCTTATCTCTGACCACGAAAAGCATTAAAGGCTCCAGGAGAAAAGTTGGAGCAAAGACAAAATCTCAAACCTCCTGTGCAGGGAGGAAAACCCTTCCCGAGTTTGCCATGGAGTCATTTTTCCTGTTGCTAAATCCGCGGAGCAGAGCACAGCAGGTAGGTGGAATAGGAGCAAGGGAAGGGACTAAAACCCGAGATTTATTTCTTCTCCAAAAAAAACAAAAAGAGAGGGGGGGGGGAAAAAAAGCACAGGATGGGGTGGGGGGGAAAAAAGAGCCAGAGCTCAAACTATTGGCTGCACTTCCACTGCAAGTCCTAAAGAGGCTACGCAGGGAAACAAAAGAAAAATATTCTCCCCTAAAGAAACATTCGTAAAAACACATTTATTAAAGCCCCCAAAAAATTCCATAACACTTCAGAGCCGCTCTGGAGAGCAGCAGGCCCTGCAGAGCCTCCCAGTCTGCCCAGTCCAACCCAACTGGGGCCACCGGCACAGCTCAGCTCGGCCTGATCCGTTTGGGAGAGGGCCTGGAACCTCAGCTGGGCTGTTCCTGTGCTCCCAAAAATCCCCTTTAATGTCCTTCCTGAGGTCTGACCTGCTCTTAAACCCTCCTGCTTTAGTTATTCCACATTTTTAAGGGGAACCAGGCCCTGGGACAGGTTGGATGTGGCTTGGAACAAGCTGGGATGGTGGAAGGTGTCCCTGTCCATGGCCAGGGGAAATGGGATGGGATTCAAAGTCCTTTCCAAGGCAAATCAGGCTGGGATTCAGTGCTGGAGAGGCCTGGAACCTCTGGGTCGCAAGGTAGCACTGCAAAAATGTCCCATTCCATCCCAACCACAACTTTTTTTTCCAGGATCTTCTGGAGCAGCAGCTCCGTGAAATCCCCCTCACGTTGTCCTTGTTTGCCAGCAGGAGGATGGGAAGGAGAGCTCAGCTCCCGAGCCCTGGAACCAAAAATCACCAAACTGAACATCCCTCATAATCCATCTTTTCTGATTTCTTATCTCTGACCACGGCAAGCGTTAAAAGCTCCAGGAAAAAAGGCTGGAGCAAAGATAAAATACCAAACCTCCTGCCCGGGGAGGAAAACCCTTCCTGAGTTTACGGGGCCGATTCCGTGGTCCCCGTGAGGCGACGGAAAAACTTTCGCCGGCGTCAGGTGCCGCTGCCGAGCGCGAGCAGCTCCAGCTCCACGCCGAGCAAGTGTTATAAACACACAGGCACAACCTAAATATTTATGGCACATGAAATCTCCCGTCTGCCGCTGCTCAGCCAGGGAGGGAGGGGGTGTTAAGAGGTGATTATTGAGCGGGGCCTGTAAACCCAAAATGTGGGCTCGAGGTGCGGCCGGTGCTCGGGAATGGTCACGGCAGCTCCCTGACGCTGATCTGAGGGGTTTGTCACCGCCTGGGCCCGGCTTCCATGGGGAAACAGCAGATGGAAAACACAGCCCTGCCCTCGTGGGCTCCTTTTCCTCTCCAGCACCTCCTGAGAGAGCGGCTGCTCCAGCTCGTAAAACCTTCCTGGGGTTGGGAAAGGAGGAGCGGAGCACGCCGGGCAATTACTGCCTTGGCCTGCAGAAAAATTATGATAGAGTTTGTTTTCTTATCCGCGCTATTTTTTGCCCGGGTCTCTAGGGGTTTTGTTAAGGGTTGAAATAAAATTTAGAAATAAAAAAAGCCCCAACGAAAACACGAGACAACAGAAGGAGAGAGGCAGGCTGGGGAAGTTCCGTGTGTTTCTGGAACAATTGCCCATTGATCCGGCCTGGAAAGCGCTGAGGGTCTGGAGGTGATGGGGCTGCCTTGGCAGCAAGAAGAGGAGGAAAAATTCTCCACTTAGCAAATTTGGGGAGCTGGTATTGCCCCAAAAAGGCCACAGCAACACAAATCCTGCCTGCACCCCTCTCTGGGCCCTCACCAACACAAAACCTGCCTGCACCCCTCTTTAAACCCACAGCAACACAAATTCTGGCTGCCAGAACCCAAGAGAGCAGCATGTGGGCTCCATTTAGCAAATTTGGGGAGCTGGTATTGCCCACTGGGCCCTCACCAACACAAATCCAGCCTGCACCCCTCTCTGGGCCGTCAGCAACACAAAACCTGCCTGCACCCCTCTTTAAACCCACAGCAACACAAATTCTGGCTGCCAGAACCCAAGAGAGCAGCACTATGCTCCACTTGGCAAATTTGTGGAGCTGGTATTGCCCCAAAAAGGCCACAGCAACACAAATCCGGCCTGCAGCGCTCTCTGGGCCATCACTAACTCGCCCAGGCTGCCACAGAGACCCAACAAGGACCACAGCAAATCCTTCCTCCCCTAATAGGAGCTGCTGCTCGCACCAGTGATTCCCTTCAGGAATGGGGACCCCACAAGGAGAAAAGGAATTTGAGCTCCTGGTGGCTTTGGGTCCTGGCTGCCAGAACCCAAGAGAGCAGCACGGGGACATCGTGCACCCCTCTGCTTTTGGGGAGTGAAGGCAGCTGAGGTGGAGCCCCCAAAGTCAGTTTAACTCAGCACCAATAATGCAGCAGAAGATTTTGATGTTTTTCCCGAATGAATCCCAAGGCCAAATGATAAAATCCAGACAATTTCAGCTCCAGCTGGGAATTTACCCAAAGTTTCACCTTGATTTGTGTGGGTGAGTGTGAGCACGGGCTCAACCAGGATCAGCTGGACATGTGGGGGTCCGTGTGGGGTGACTGCACCAACAAACCCTCATTTCTGCCAAACTCGGCTTCGATTTCTTCCCAGCCCTGCTCTGGAAATCCACCCTTGACTTCAAGGGAGTCCTCCAAGAGCTGACAAAGGAGAGAAAAAACAGAAATTTCCTCATCCCCTGGAAGCGGGAACAGGCCGGGGATCGCTCTGGAGAGGCTGCGGAGGAGCGGGGACCCAGCCCGGCACAGCTGGGGCACACCGGGGTTGGCACAGCCGGGCTGGGCACACCTGGGGCACGCTGGGGTTGGCACCCCTGGCTCATTTTGGCACTCCTGGCTCCTTTTGGCACCTCTGGCTCGTTTTGGCACTCCCGGCTGGTGTTTACACCCACACCCACAGCGGCGCCAGCCCCGCACCGTGTTCGTGGCAGCAACAGGCCTGGCTCTGCCGCGCTTCCCAAGGAATTCTACTCCTGGGAGGCCAAGAACATTTCCTTTAGGAATTTACCTCAGGGAAAATGCTGTTTGTAGGGTTTGAAACAGGAAAATTCGGACCCTGTGCTTACACGGCCTAACCCACACCCCGTCCCTTCACCCCATGGCCTATCCCACACCCCATCCCCGGGCCTTAGGGATTCACCAGCGAGACAAGGGGCAAATTTTGAATTTTCCCCTTTCCCTATTTCCTGGATTTCCTATTTAAACCTCTCCTACACCTCAGCAAAGCCCGTTCCTCCAGGAACACCGGCCCAGCCAAAGGCAGAGCTACTGTGGGCATCCCGAAGGCTCCGGGCTACCCCACATCTGAGCTCAAACCTCCAAAAAACCAGAAACCCCCAGCTCAAACTAATAGATACATCTGCCAACAGCTCCTTTTAATTTTTTGGAACTGCTCTGCAGATTACTTCATCGCCAAGAAAAAGAAGAGATATTTATGATAGCGACTGGAAAGCCCTGAAATTCCAGCTCGGGCCCTTGGTGGTGTAAAGCGAGGCTGCTCTGGTGAGTCTGGGGGTCGCTGCCAATTCACAATTCTTTGCTCCTCTCTCCTGGCTCCTGGCACGCAGGGACAATCAAAGGCAGCTCAGGCAGGCACTCCGTGAATTTCTGCCACTCTCTGCGCCGAATTCACCCCCTCGGAAAAGAAACAGAAGGAGAAAAACACCGGAGTAAAAGCAGAGATTTGCTGCTGCCTTGAACTCGGAGCTGCGGCTTCGGCAGGAAAGCGAAAGCTGGAGGGACAGAGAACACCGGCTGGGAGTGCCCCGTGATTTCCTTGAAGGTTTTGGTTTATAAACCAGGGAAAAATAGAAATTTTTTCGTTTTCAAGGGGTTTGTGAGTATAAAAGCAGGTAAGGCAGGGAGAGGTTTCAACAGCAAAGGAGCACGAGGGAGCTCTGGAGACAGAACCCTGAGCAGGTGCTTGGGTTTCTGGAACATTCAGCTGGGGTTTCTGGAACATTCAGCAGGTGCTGATGTGAAGCTCAGTGAGTGCCAGACTTTCCTGTCCTGAAAATTTATTTTTTTTCCATCAGGAAAAAGAAATAAAATTGGTTCTGAGTCAGGGTGACACAGGGTGGGTAGGGTTGCTCTGTCACTCCCCAGGGCAATGTTTGAGGAGATTCTGTGTGGTTAATCAAGGGTTAAAAGATGGATTTTGTTCTCAGGCTTTGGAATTAAAAAAAAAATTTTTTTGGTCAACAGAAAAAGAAAATACATTTGATCATAACTGAGGCGTGCAGCAAACACAACCTGTGAGTAACTTTACTCCTGGTAACAATTCCCCTTCCCTTAAACTCGCCCTGGTAAGTGATGCAGAGTCCTGCAGGACCCCACAGAGCATTTGAAAAATTCTTTTAAAAATTTAAATAATAAACAAAATCTTTAACAAATTGAATAATACATTCAATTTAATAATAAATTAAATTTTATTTTTAAAAAATGTTAATTTTTTAATGCCTTAAATAAAAACACAGAGCATTGTGAACTCCTCTCATCCTGGGAGTTTGCACCAGGAACGAGCCCTTTGTTCGATCTGGATTTAATCTCGGGATGGATTTTGTGGCCACAACATCGCCCAGCCCTGAAAATGGAGTTTGTAAAGGACAGGGTGCCAAAATCTGAGTTACAGGGCCATTAATGATGCCCCATTAATTCACCAGTCCCTCCCAGTAAAGGGCGCTGGAGCCACTGGGCAGGCGGAAGGATCCTCGTTGGCTTCAGACATTGGGATTTTCCATGGATTTTAATAATTCAAAATTAATTTCAATCCTTATCCAGCCAGGTATTTAAAAATGTGCTGAACATCTGCCATTTCCTCATCTCTAATTCCAAATTTTGCCTGTTGTGCCAACTGGGCCTGGGTGAGCTCCGTGAGAGGCTTTTCCTGGAATTCGGGATGGGATTTTCCTTCGGTTTTGGTGGCACCTGGATCATTTCAAACCACTCATCCCTTTTGTTCCAGCCCACGCCGACACCGCAGCGTGGGGATTTTAATTGTGGGGATTAAAAAAAAAAATCATTTCCAGTGATTTGGGGTTTCGTTTTCATTTTTTCAGGAAGGAAAGACACCGGAAAGGAAAATAATAAAGAGAAAATGGAAGGCTGGAAATTATTTGGATTAGGGGGAAAATATATATTTCTGGCATTGAAGTGAGGAAAAGCAGCAGGGTTAGGGAATAGCAAAGCCAGGAAAAAAAAAAAAACCTGAACTGAGCTCTGAAACTTTACTTTCCCTTAATTATCCAGGTGACATTTCAGACATTGAGTCTGATTTTTTTTTTTTTTTTGCATATCGAAAACACCCTTTAAAAAAAAAATATTTTTGAAAAAAGAACAGCCGCTACCGACCATTTATTTAGCGAAAAGTAAATCTTATAAAAATTCAATTGCGAAGTAGTTAAGGTATTTGAATTTTTTTTATATATAGATATATATATTTTTTTTTTTTTGGAAAAAAAAAAGGAAGAAGAATCCCAAGAAAGAAAGTATTTGATGGCTAATAATCTCATTTCAATATAATAGGACCTTTCTTTTGCAAAGAGCAAGACAGGTTAAAAGATATAATTATGACTTTGCAAACTCTCCCAAGTGCTGCGAGATCATCTGACAGTTCTGATCCCGGGCTCAGCTCTCAGAGGGGAAAAGTCTTTGTCTGGTTCGAGAGTTAAAGAGACAGGATCCCTATTCCACCCTCTGCCTACATTGCAATTTAACTGTCAGAAAAATCCAAGCTGCAGAATTGTCTTATTCCAACACAGCGCCAGGGAAAGAGAGCGAGAGGTTTGAGGCTGACCTGTCAAACGCACCCTCTTTAAAAATGTATAATATATTTTAAACATTTTTTTTTTTTTTTCCGGAGGTACTTAAAGGTTAAAGATGTGCCAAAGAAGGAGGATGGATTTTTTCTTTTTTTTCCCCTTCCTCTCTCCCTTTTCGCGAAAGCTTTTTAAAACAATTAAAACCGAAAAAAAAAAAATAAAAAAGAAGAGAGAGAGAGAGGGAGAGAGAGAAAAAAAAAAATTCGAAATTAGGGATCATCAGTGTAAAAAATCCCCCGAAGATCAAAAGGAACACATTAGAATCGCATTAATTCTGATTAAAAAAAAAAAAAAAGAGGAAAGAGGAGAATAAATCCCCCCTCTTTCAACGGGAAGAGGAACTTGGAGGAGGTTGAAATGGTGTTGGCATTGTCGGGGTGTGGAGCGGAGTGTCGGGGACAGCCGGGACCCGGTGACACTCGCGGATTTTCCTCTTTGAACGAAAGAGCGAACGGAGGAGAAGGAGAAATATTTTTCCCCGAGTAACCAAACAAAAGGAGCCATTTCCACGGGAGGGGGAACGTTTCCAAGGAGCCACAAACAAACAATTCCCAGGCATTTTTTGACCAAATATAGACGGCGCAGAGGCAGCCGGGCACGGGCCGAGGCGCGGCCGTGGTGCCACCAGCCGGGCACGGGGCACTGTCCCCAAACACCCCTGGCACTGCTCGGGGACACCGGGGCTGGGAGAGGAACCTGGGAGCTGTGGGAATGCCGGGCTGGGATCTGGGAGCACAGGATTTGGTGTTTGTGGGGTCGCAGGATGGGTTGGGGGGATATTAAAAATTGTTTTATTCAATTTTATTCACCCCCTGCCATGCCAGGGACATTTCCACCGTCCCAGGGTGCTCCAAACCCCGTCCTTGGGCATTCCCAGGGATCCGGGGGCACCTGTGCCAGGGCCTCATGGTGAAAAAAATTCCAATTATTCATCCTGCTGCAGTCAGGAGCGAGACCCGCACAGTCCATGAGTCAATTCCCTGGAGATGTTTTCCCACCCGACAGAAACCAAGGGGGAAAAAACCCTTATCCACCTCCAGTCCAGCAAACTGGGAATTGGAGGAACGGGGAACTGGAGGAACTGGGAATTGGAGGAATGGGGAATTGGAGGAACTGGGAATTGGAGGAATGGGGAATTGGAGGAACTGGGAATTGGAGGAGCTGGGAATTGAAGGAACTGGGAATTGGAGGAATTGGGAACTGGAGGAACTGGTAATTGGAGGAACCAGGAACTGGAGGAACTGGGAATTGAAGGAACTGGGAATCAGAGGAGCTGGGATTTGGAGGAGCTGGGAATTGGAGGAACTGGGAATTGGGGGAACCAGGAACTGGAGGAATTGGGAACTGGAGGAACTGGGAATTGAAGGAACTGGGAACTGGAGGAACTGGGAATTGGAGGAACTGGGAATTGGGGAAACCAGGAACTGGAGGAATTGGGAACTGGAGGAACTGGGAACTGGAGGAATTGGGAATTGGAGGAACTGGGAGGGCTCTCAGCCCAGCAGAGCGTTTGGAGTCTTCATCTGCTGTTCGTCTGAGGAGCCAGTGGGGTTTTCCTCCCTCCAAACCTGGGATCTGCTCCCTCCCAGCCTCGATGGATGGCCCCACACAGCCAGGGCCATCCTGGCCTGACAGACTGGTGGCTTTGGGACAAAATCTTGTGAAGTCACATCCCTCCCTGCCCCTGTTGGCACTGGAGATCATTCCCATAACGAGTCCTCTCCCAAACCCGCCAGGAAAAACGGGAATCTCCTCCAGGCTCTCAGCTGATCCTTCCAACCAACGGCTGCCCGGGAGGGGACCTGTCTGGAAGTCCCAAATTAAATTGATTTAGGGCTGAGAGCCAAAGGACACAACCCTGAGGATTTTCCCGAATTGTTGAAGATGGAATAATCCCACTCCAGCAGCACCTGCAGGCTGGGATCACCTGCACGGGGCTGCACAGCTGGGCTGCTGCTTCAGTGCCTGGAAACAGCCCCTGATTTCCTTGGATTTATCCAAACACCGGGGCCGCGGGCACACCCAGGAAATGCTCCCTGAATGGTATCAGCACAATCCCAGATAACCTGGCACCAGCGGCAGGAAATTCACCCCACCCCGGTGCCAAATCCCCGCCGTTCCAGCCCTTTTCATCCTCAGGGTTCCAGGTGGGTGGGGAGATCCAGGAGCTCTGCGGCAGCACAGGAGCCTGGGAACAGCAGGAGCCGTGAGCGTGTCATCGATATTTAATTGTTTATATGATAGTTAATTGTTTAATGCCTTAATAGATATCAAACCCTGGTAAGCTGGGGTGACCAAACTAAAAAAAAACCCAGAAAACAGGGATGGGGAGCCCCTTAAAGCATCTTGGAAAATGGATTTGTGCCTCCTGCCTCGCTGGGAGGGGTCAGCATGGCCATAATTCTGTGGGGTGACCGGGATCACTCGCTGAAAATGGGATCCAAGGCAGACTCCTGCCCCAGGAATTCTGCGAGATTCCCGCTGGGAGAGGAGGGAGAGCCCTTTGGGTGCTGCTGCTCTGACTGGGCACAAGCAGGGGCCACTCTGGGTTAAGAGCTCCTCGTTCAGTGGCTCCATTCCCGCTTCCCTGCCATCCAGAGGGGAGTTTTCCTCGGAGAGCAGGCCCAGAATGCAGCAGCGGGACCGAGGGGATCCTGAGGGATCATCCCGAGGCCAAGGAGGTGTTCCTTTCATGGATCTCTTCCTCAAAAGCCAAGAAAGCCTTTCCCATCCTTTCCATCCCGAACTCTCAGCCTTTCCATCCCGAATTCTCAACCTTTCCATCCGGAATTCTCAGCCTTTCCATCCCAAGTTCTCCTCAGCCTTTCCAGGGATGAGGTGAGGATGGGATTCCTTGGTGTAACCAGGAGCAGGATCTGCCTCTCCTTGGGAAAACCCACATTCCAAAGCTGAATTCCCTGTGAGACCAGGAGCAGAATCTGGCATTCCTTGGGAAAAACCCAGATTCCAAAGCTGAATTCCTGGTGCCACTGGAAAGCCGCCAGGATTCTCCCACAGATGAACCCAAACTCATCTGCTTTGCACAAATTCCCCCTTAATCCATCCCGTTCTCCAGCTCCCCTTGCCCAGTTCGGGATGGGTTTGGAAGGGTTTGTTCCTCTCTGTCAGGGATGGGCTGGCTCTGACAGCACCCAGAGGGCTGCAGGTGCTGGAAGGAAATTCCAGCAGGGAAAATCATGGATGGAGCTCTCAGGAGATGGGGACAGCGAGGGGTGAGACACCGCGAGTGTCACCCAGCGTGACAAAGGGGACACAGTGATTCCAGGGACACCGATCCGAAGGGGAGAAGGAATCAGCAGGAGAAACGCCAGGAAATCGCAGATAAATCCTTCAATGTGTGGATTTATCATGGAATGGCCGATCCAACCCATGGGCAGCACCAGCAGCTGTTCCAGGGTTTTCTCAGGAGCGGATTTCTGCAGAGGTGCCAGTGCCACCCTGTCCTCGGTGTCCCCAGCGCTGGGGACAGTGGGAGTGGAGCTGCCCCGGGGCTGGGCTGGGCTCCGGCGCCGTCCCCCTCCCCAGCCGGTGCCCCCTCGGCGCACGGCTCGGGTTGGCTTTGATTGATTTTGTAATTGCTCGTTTAATTGAACAGTTACAGCAACACCACCAGGAGAAGGTTTCAGGGCTGGGAAGGGAGGTGGGAGGGGGTGGAAGGGGAATTGGAGCAAAATGGGTTTTTCCCTGTTCCTTGAGACGAAAACAGAGGGAAGAGGCAGGGGATGAGTTCCCTTCAGCAGGAACTGAGCAGGAGGAGAGCCGCAAACAATAAATTACAGCAGGAGGAGAAAAATGAGAAGTGGGTTGAAAAGTGTGGCAGGGCCGGGGGGTCCCAGGGACTGCTCAGCCTCCAACTGACATCGGCTTCCTGCGGGCCGGGAGCGCCAGGGTGAGGAAAATGGGCCACCGAGAAGGAAATCTGGGAATCTGTGAGAGCTGGAAGGGGGGACAGGCAAGACAAGGTGGGCAGAGCTGTCTGTGTGGCTGAATATCGGGGCAGGAGCAGCAGGAGAGGCGGGAAAGGCATCCCTGAGTCAGAGCTGTGGAGAGGGGAGACAGACCAGGGGAGCACAGGAGGGGACTTTTGACAAGAGAAAAAGACAAAGGGACAATGGGACAGTGGGACAGTGGGACAGAGGGCAGGGTGAGAGGGGATATCGGGAAGGAATTGTTCCCTGTGAAGGTGGGGAGGCCCAGAGAAGCTGTGGCTGCCCCTGGATCCCTGGAAGTGTCCCAGGCCAGTCTGGACGGGGCTTGGAGCAGCCTGGGACAGTGGGAGGTGTCCCTGCCGTGGCAGGGGTGGCACTGGATGGGCTTTAATGTCCTTCCAACCCCAGCCCTTCCATGATTCTCTGACTCTGTGACTTTAAACAGAGCCCCCAGCTGGGTTGTTGCCCCCCTGATCGTTAAGGTCCCTCCATCATAAACCATTCCATGATTCCACAATTCCCTGTGCCAACCCACTCTGTTCCCCCTTTGGGTTGGGCACGGTGGGCTCGGTGCCATGGCAGGTGTGACACTGAGGGATCATTAAACTCCCTCCATCCCAAACCACTCCACGATTCTGTGATTCCCTGCGCAAACCCACTGTGGGGTGGGCACGGTGGGCTCAGAGCATGGCTGGGGCGGTGCCATGGCAGGGGTGACACTGGGGGATCGTTGAGGTCCCTCAATCCCAAACCATTCCATAATTCCCTGTGCATACCCACTGTGTGCCAGCTGTGGGGTGGGCATGGCGGGCTCGGTGCCATGGCAGGGGTGACACTGGGGGATCGTTAAGGTCCCTCCATCCCAAGCCATTCCGTGATTCCGTGATTCCCTGTGCAAACCCACTGTGGGGTGGGCACGGTGGGCTCAGAGCATGGCTGGGGCGGTGCCATGGCAGGGGTGACACTGGGGGATCGTTAAGGTCCCTCCATCCCAAGCCATTCCGTGATTCCGTGATTCCCTGTGCAAACCCACTCTGTGCCAGCTGTGGGGCACAGCTGGGGCGCTGTCACCGTCCCCGCCAGCCCCGGCCGGGTGTGCGGGAGCCGGGAGCGCGTCGGGAACAGGACGGGAGAATCCAGCCGGGGTCAGGGGGGAAGGTGCACGCAGGGGCCACGGAGCAGCAGCTCCAGCGCCGAGCAGCTCAGGTTTCAGGAGAGCCTGGAGCCGGCCTGGGGGGGACGGGAGGTGGGCTCTGCTGCTGCATTCCCTGGCAGGTTTCGAGAATATCCTTCCATGCAGGAATTTGTTTATTATTCTTCGCTGAGCGGCTCAGACAGGCACGCCGGCAGCGCCGCATCCACGCCGGCTGCCCGGGAAGGGAGGGACAGGAAGGCAGATTTCCAGACTGGGGGCACGGGGGTTTCTGCCCCGCTGGGCGAGGGAAGGGGGCAAAACTCTGCCAAATATTGAGCAAAAGCGTGGGAGACTCAGCCCTGGATCCAGCTNAGGCGCTGGCACAGGGTGCCCAGAGCAGCTGTGGCTGCCCCTGGATCCCTGGCAGTGCCCAAGACCAGGCTGGATGGGGTTTGGAGCAGCCTGGGATGGTGGGAGGTGTCCCTGTCCATGGCAGGGGGTGGCACTGGAAAAGCTGCGTTTTTCAGCCCAAATCTTCCATATCCCTGACCCCGGTGAGAAGCAAAGTGCTCTTAAAATAATTTTATCCACCCCCTGTCATGCCAGGGACACTTTCACCATCCCAGGCTGCTCCAAGCCCCGTCCAGCCCAGCCTCGGGCACTTCCAAGGATCTGGGGGCAGCCACAGCTTCTCTGGGAACCTGTGCCAGGGCCTCACTGGGAAAACAATTCCCATTATTCATCCTGCTGGTGCTGGACACCCACCCCGCTGCGAGCATGGGCAGGGAGGGAAGGACAATCCGCGCTCCCCCTGCGCTCGCACTGCTGGGAATGAGGTCGGGGAAGGTCGTGCGGGATAAATCAAGGAGGGAGCGGAGCCGGGGAGAGCTCAGCGAGAGGAGGAGGAAGGGCTGCCGAGACTGGGAATGCCGCATATGGGAGAGGCAGAAAATCCCGGGGATTGAAGCCGGGAAACGGTGGCAGCCAGAAGGGGAGGCAGGAAAGGTCCCTCGTCCCAAGGCCAGGAGTTAACTCCCGGGATTATCCTGCTCCAGAGGCTCCACTCCCTCCGGCCCGGCTGACGGGAAACCTGCGCTGGAAATTCACTGCTGCTCGGTGCAGACGTCTCGCTCCTGCTGGGAATTTGTTCCCCATCCCAAAATTCCCAGAGCAGGGGATCCCACCTGGCCACTCCAGCAGGGACAGAGAGCCGCCTGTCACCGCCACCTGTCACCACCTCCTGTGCCACCCTCTGCCAGCTCCCATTCTCCACTTTCCTTTCATCCCCTCGTGTTCCTGGCGCTGTCTCCGGGCCTCCCAAACTCATCTCACCTGTGCCCCACCGGCAGCGCTCGGCTTTTCCTGCCGGGGCTCAGGCCGAGCCTCCCAAAGCCTCTCAGTGGTCAGTCCAGCACTCCCTGGACAGTCTCCCTCTCTCCTCGCTCCCTTCCCCCTCCCCTTTCTCTCCCTCCCGTAATATTTTCCATATGAAGGAGCCTTCCCGAAGCCGCACACTGCCCTCTTGGCGAGTCTTAGGCGGGTTAGAGGAGACCCCGGGAGCCTTTAATCCTCTCTCTCGCTCGCTCGCTTTCATCCTCAGCCACAGCTGGACGCCCCATTGATGTGGAACAGACCAAACACCAGGCCCCTCGCTAAGCTGCTGCTGTGGGGCCTCCTCTCCTCCCGAGCCGAGCCCCCAGCCCATGGCTGGTGCTCCGAGCAAGGGTCCAGCGTGTCCGGCAGCCCCTCCACACCCAGCCTGAGGGTCCCAGCTCTGCCGGCCTCCCCCAGCCCTGCTCCCCTCTCCCTGCTCCTGCTTCTTCCCTGAGCCATCTTTCACCGCTTTATCCCGAGATTCCCCCCCTTCTCCCTGATCCCAGTTCCTCGGGATTGTGTGGGATCTATTGCTGCAGCCCCAGGTCCCTGCAGAGGAGCTGGGCTGGGTCGCTGTGGGTGCTGTTCTGAGGGTGCAGGGTGAGGGGCTGGGCTGGGTGGCTGTGCTGAGGATGCCCCTCGTGGTTGTGCCCCAGGACACCCCCAGCGGGCTCCTCCAACCCTGCTCTTGCTCCTTTCCTGAGCCATCTTTCACTGCTTTATCCCGAGATTCCCCCCCTTCTCCCTGATCCCAATTCCTCGAGATTGCAGGGGATTAATCCCCGCAGCCCCAGGTCCCTGCAGAGGGGCTGGGCTGGGTGGCTGTGCTGAGGATGCCCCTCGTGGTTGTGCCCCAGGGTGGGCTCCACCAGCTGAGCAGTCCGGTGTGAAATCTGCAGCCAGTTTGGGGAAGAAACATCTCTTCAAGCCCGCTGCGGCTGAGGCAAAAATATCACGGAATCATGGAATGGTTTGGATCGGAAAGGAGCTTAAAGGTCACCCAGTGCCACCCCGTGCCATGGCAGAGACACCTCCCACTGTCCCAGGGTGCTCCCAGCCCCATCCAGCCTGGCCTTGGGCACTGCCAGGGATCCAGGGGCAGCTGCTGCTCCGGTGTCCCGCGGGGATCTCCATCCTCCTCCTCCCCTTTGCAGCGTGGACGAGCCGGGCTCGGGAGGCTGAACTGCCGCGTTCGGGCCGTGCCTGCAGGGGACGGGGACATTCCCCGAGCGGAGCCGCTGTCCCCAGCTGGAGGAAACACGGGAAGGTCGCGGAGCCCCGCGAGTGTCACCCAGAACGCCAGACACGTCCCTGGGGGTGTCCCAGGCCAGCCCGGACGAGGCTCGGAGCCACCTGGGCGGGTGGGAGGTGTCCCTGCCATGGGGAGGTGGCACCGGGGACTCGGAGCCACCTGGGCGGGTGGGAGGTGTCCCTGCCATGGAGGTGGCACCGGAGGCCCCTCGCGGTCCCGTCCCAGCCCCGGGGGTGTCCCAGGAAGCCCGGATGGGGCTCGGAGCCACCTGGGACAGTGCGAGGTGTCCCTGCCATGGGGAGGTGGCACCGGGGGCCCCTCGCGGTCCCGTCCCAGCCCCGGGGGGACCTGCGGGGGTCACCGGGGCTCATTCCTGAGCCTCCCTCGCCCCCTGGCGGCCTCGCTCCGCCGCTGCAACCCCCACGACCCCCGCCCGCAGCTCCCCAAACCCCAAAACCGCTCCAAACCCCCGATATTTTCAGTAGAATCTAACCCAGAGAGGCTTCTGTGGGTGTGACAGCAACCAGAGTCAGTCAAGTGCAGCTCCGGGCTTTCCTGGAAGGCGGCGGAGAGGGGATGGCTCCATCCTTAAGCTCCAAAGGAACTTTGGGGAATCCAAGGAGACAGTCAGGGAAGAAACAGATTGATAAAGGAGTTCAGAGAAAGGAGAAAAAAATGATCCAAGTTGTCAGGAACACGACGGAGGAGGGAAAATGAAAATATTTGGGATGCAAGCACCTGGAGTGGGTGTGGAGTGGAAGCACTGAGGGGAGGAGTGGAGGTCCCTGAGTGCAGCAGGAGAGTGGGAATGGGAATGGGAA
>VYZT01024190.1:7809-19887 GCA_013400735.1 Pomatostomus ruficeps | reverse complement strand
TGATCTTGGGGTCACAGTGGGTACAGAGGGAACGAGGGATCAGCAGGGAGAGACCGAGTTGGGAGGAGAGCTCAGACAGGGCTGGTGCAGCGTTGGAACAGGAGAACGCCGCAGCCTCAACTGATTAAAGAAATCTGTAGAAATTCCATGGGCAGGCCTGATCCTGCTGTGTCACTGTGTTAAGTGACCTCCTGAGACAACATTCATCTTCCTCCCTGTGATTCTATAATTAAAACCATATTGATCCTCTGCCAGAAATGTGGCAAAAGAACCAACTTCACGACGTTCCTGCTGCTCCAGGGTGCCAGGCCCTGGGCTGGCATCTTCCCACCACCCGTCCTGCCCCACTGAGCCTTTTCCGTTGGACAGAACCTCCCACGGATGCAGAAAACGTGGTGGGAAGGGCTGAGGAGCAGCTCCTGGCTCGGTTTGGCTGAGGAGCAGCTCCTGGCTCGGTTTGGCTGAGGAGCAGCTCCTGGCTCAGTTTGGAGGCAACCAGTGGCAGAAACTGAACTAATTGCAGGCTCCTGGGATTTGTCCGCCGGAGCCCGAGCGTGTTCCCCCTTCTCGTTACCGCGCATCAAGCGCCTGATGAGAGAGGGATTTGGGGACGAGACAAAGCGGGGATATCTAGCACAAAATGATTAGCCAGAATGTATTGTTAATAAGCTGCTTATTCATATAATTGGAAATTATTTGCAGCCGGGGCGTCGGCAGAGTCTCCGTGTGCTGCTCTGCTGGAGCGGGGCAGGTGCTGGCCCAGGGGACTCTGCTGGCACAGGAGCTCCCTGCGCTGCTCTTGTTCCTTCAAGGGCAGGGAAGGGCACGGGGAGGTGAAGGAGGGGACAGAAGGGGCTTGGCCAAGCCCTGAGCTGAGGGACAGGACCCCTGGTGTGGGAATCTCGGGGTGTCTGGGAGCAGAGTGAAGCTCAGGGTGTCTGTCTGGGGGCAGAGTGAAGCTCAGGGTGTCTGTCTGGGGGCAGAGTGAAGCTCAGGGTGTCTGTCTGGGGGCAGAGTGAAGCTCAGGGTGTCTGTCTGGGGGCAGAGTGAAGCTCAGGGTGTCTGTCATGGAGCAGAGTGAAGCTCAGGCCTCTCCACCATCCTCACAACTCCTACAGAGAGAGAAAGGCCAGGGAAGCTTGGCCTCGTGGCAGATCTGCTCTGACGCTGCTCCTGCTGCCCCAAAGCGGCTACTGGGGACAGAACCGGGTGTGGAGGATCGTGAGAGTGACCCCAGAGCTGGGACAGCTGTCACCAAGGGGACTGGGATGCACACACGCAGCAGCTCCAGGGCTGAGCTGGAGGATTCCACGGGTGGCTTTGCCAGAAGAGCTGGATCTGTGTGGGCTCCTGGGAGGCCGAGTTCCTCAGGGAGGCTGAGGGAAAGGAGGGAAAAGCTCTGGAAGCCACTCCCCATTCCCTGTTAGCTCTGACTGAGCCCAGGCCTGTGAACGCTTGGGTGCAGAATCAGCTACAGGGAGGTTTCTGGGACACCAAAACCTGGAATATTTCTCTTCGCCCAGCCAGGGAGGAAGAGGAGCCAGGTGGGTCGACCTCACCACAGGCTGGGGGTGACAGGAGAGTGACAAACCAGTGCCACCAGCCAGGAGAGAGCAGCACTGGCGTTTGGCACCAGGACAGGCTGTGGTGTGGGCTCAGCCACTTCCCCAAAAGCTCCCAGAGATTATCTTCATATCAATGTTGTAACAGAACATGGGGAGGCGTTTCCGCTTGAGGCAAGAGCTCGGCACTTCCCCCGCTGTGTCACTGCCAGGCAGGAGGGTCACAGGGCACCGGGGCTGGCACAGGACACGCTGGGCACCCCCAGCGATGCCCCTTCCCTGGGCCTGAGCACGGCCATGGAGCTGAGAGCGCTGTTCCTGCTGCCGCTCTTCTTCCCAGGTAAGAGCAGGGCTGGTGTGTCCCTGAGGCTGGGGACACCCTGAGCCCTTCCTGCTGCCCGGGGAGCTCCTCCAGCACCATCCGGGCTCTGAGCTGGGCACCGCTGCAGGGCGGGGAGGGAAGGACAGCCCCAGGTCCCACCAGGCACCCCTGGCTCCTCCAGGCTGCCGGGATGATCCTGCTGGGAGCACGGAGCCTCTCCAGCCACCTTCCCCACCATGCTGGACCCTCCGATGGCAGCCTGGCTAGGACAGTGTCCAGGGGCACCGCCTGCCCCTCTGGCCAAAGCTCCCAGCACGAGGTGGGCTGGGGAATGGACCTGCCCCCAGCCAGGAGCCGCTGGCACCTCCAGGGATGTGGCATGAGGGAGCTGCAGGTGGCACAGGTGGCACACCCTGCCCTGGCTGCTCCTCTCTGCCCCTTCCCACCGTCCCAAACAGACCCCAGCCCCCGGGGCGCTGTGTGGGCAGGGGGTGACCCCATTTGCAGGGAGCGATGCCTGAGCAGAGGCTGCCTGGAACAGAGGCCAGACCAGATTAAAGGAATAAAATGGGGATTTATTGCAGGGCCTTCAACAGGGACACCTCGGGCACTCAGAGCCTCTCCGGGAGAGGCCACACCCAAGATGGACCCCAGGTCATGAATGTTTTTACACTTTTATAGGTTTTTATCAATTTCCAGATCAGGGTTCATTCTCCAGTGACAATTCCAGGGGATGATGGAATTGAGCCCAAGTCTGTCCCCCCTTTTAGAGGCTCCGTTTCCACATTTCGGGGCCTGGGCCAACGAGGTGTCCTTGAGTGCAGCCTGGAGAGGATTTGTTGTGTCTGAGCAGGATGAGAGAACAGGAGTTAATAAATTGTGTGGAGTTTTAGAGTCCCACCAAACAGCACAGGGTCTGAAAAATAGAAAAGCTCAATCCTAAGGCATCAGGAGGAGCAGGGACCAGGGGCTGGGACAGCTCCAAACCCTGCAGCGCTCGTGGCCTAAGGCCCAACACCTCGAGCACCCCGTGCTGGTCTGGGCTTCACACCACAGCTGCAGCCCCAGCTCAGATCTCAGCACTGCCCTCCCTGTTTCCAAGCAGGCCAGTTCAGCAGGGTAAATGGATTTCGGTTTCTGGAGCTCTTCCAGCCTCCAGTGCCTGCAGGGGAAGGTCAGAACAGCCCTGTGTCCCTCAGGAGGCCGTGGGCAGCCCTGCACCGTCACAGAAACTGTGCTTGAGCAAGGGAAGGGGTTGCCCAGGGAGGCGGGGGAGTCGTGTCCCCGGAGGTGTTGAAGAACAGACTGGGTGTGGCACTCGGTGCCATGGTCTGGGCCACAGGGTGCTGGCAGGACCCAGGTTGGACTTGATGATCACAAAGGTCTTTCCCACCCTCGTTAATTCTGGGATTCTGTGATTCCGGGGTTCTGCGATTCTGGGGTTCTGTCATTCTGGAATTCTGGGATTCTGTGATTCAGTGATTCTGCAAATCAGTGATTCAATTATGTAGTGATTCTGTCATGTTGTGATTCTGCCATTCTGTCATTCTGGGGTTGTGGGATTCTGGGATTCTGGGATTCTGGGGTTCTGGGGTTCTGTCATTCTGTGACTTTGCGATCAGCTCCCCTTTCCCTCACCGCATCTGATCCCTCCAGGTCTCCAGGGCCAAACCCCTCAAGCCGAGAGACGACGGGAGGGGGGCACTCTGTATGTCCGGTGCCCTTACAAACCCCAGACCAACGATGGGCAGCTCAAATTCTGGTGCCGCCTTCTGAAAGACCAAAGGTGTCAAGACTTAGCGTGGACACACTATGACCACAAGGCACAATTCAGCGACAAGAAACTTACCATGGAGGGTGACACCACTAGCGGGACTGTGTCCATCACCATGACTGACCTGAAGGCAGAGGACTCGGGCACGTATTCCTGTGCTTACAAAGAATACGGCGGCAGATGTTTGTCACTAAGGACGATCTCACTGGTTGTTTTCAAGGGTGAGTACCTGAACCCCACCCAAAGCCAAGCCTTGTCAGGAAGCAACATCATTCCTTCCCCTGCTCTGTTCCCCTCTCCCCACGGCTGAGCAGCTGCCCCTGATCCTCCTCCCCAGCCTCGCTCGCTGCTGTCGCTCCCACACGGGCAGGGAAGGAGCCCCACAGACCTGGCTGGTCCCGCTGGCTCCCGGCTCCCTCGTGTCCTGCCCCGCCTCACCCCTGCCCTGCTGAGGGGCTCCCCGCTCCCTCGTGTCACCCCTGCCCTGCTGAGGGGCTCCCGGCCGCCTCGTGTCACCCCTGCCCTGCTGAGGGGCTCCTGGCTCCCTTGTGTCACCCCTGCCATGCTGAGGGGTTCCTGGCTCCCTTGTGTCACCCCTGCCCTGCTGAGGGGTTCCCAGCTCCCTCATGTCACCCCGCCCTGCTGAGGGGCTCCCGGCTCCCTCGTGTCACCCCTGCCCTGCTGAGAGGCTCCCGGCTTCCTCATGTCACCCCTACTCTGCTGAGGGGCTCTCCGAGGGAGTTGTCCCAGGGATGGCCTGTCCCCGGTGCCCAGCTGGGGTGGGGAGGTGGCTGACAGCCCTTGGTGTTCCACAGAGCTGCTACAGTGGGAGCTGGGCACGGTGTCAGTGCAGTGCCCCTCGGGGTCCAGCGTGACCTGGTGCCGACGGGACGCACAGACGAACTGCACAGACCTGCTGGAGACCCAGGGCCCTGTGACTCGGAGCAAAGCCAGCAAAGCTCCGCCGGACAGAGCCTGGATCGAGTACAGCTTTCAGCAGGGGATCCTCGCTCTCACCATGAAGAAGCTGCAGGCGCGGGACTCTGGTGTGTACTGGTGTGCACTGGGCCCTGAGCGCACCTCGCTGATGGAGATCGTGCTCTCTGTGGTCAAGAGTGAGTACCGGCCGTGTTCTCTGTGTCCAGAGCAGGCTCCTGCTGCACCTCTGTGTGTCTCAGAGTGGGTTCCTGCTGCACTGAGTGTCCTAGAGCAGGACTCTCAGTGTCCCAGGGTGGGTTCCAGCTGCACTCTCAGTGTCCCAGAGTGGGTTCCAGCTGCACTCTCAGTGTCCCAGGGTGGGTTCTAGCTGCCCTCAGTGTCCCAGGGTGAGTTTCTGTTCCACTCTCAGTGTCCAGAGCGGATTCCTATTCCACTCTCAGTGTCCCAGACTGGGTTCCTACTCTACTCTCAATGTCCCAGAGTGAGTTCCTACTGCACTCAGTGTCCCACAGTGGATTCCAGCTGCCCTCAGTGTCCCAGGTGAGCCCCTCCCGGCAGCCAGGTGTGGACGTGGGCAGGGCTCAGCCCAGGTGACACCCATCTCCCCCCCTGCCTGTCCCTCCAGCACACACAGTGACAACCTATCCACGGGACCTCGGAGCCAAAGCTCAGGCCCGGCCCTTCCTGCCCTGTCTGCTCCCAGCAGAGACTCGGGGAGGCTCCTGTGAGTCCCATCCGGTGCCTCCAGCTCTGGTTCCCACTGGGCGCTGCTGGGAGTCTCCCCCACGCCAGGCACCGCTCTTGCTGTCACCCCGCAGCCACCAACCCTCCCAGAGCCCATGGGCTGAGTGTCCCACCCTGGGGGAACCAGAGGACGGGGACAGGACCCCCAAATTTATGTCACCTCTGCATGAGGAATCCAGGTCCAGTCCCCTTCTGCTCCACGTGTGGAGGTGGATGCAGCTGCAGGATATTCCAGCACTGGGGAGGGGGTGCTGCCGTGGGATCCCACTTTGGGGTCTCACCCCACATCCCGGGTGCTTTCCAGGGACGCAGCAGTTCACAGCCAAGGAGTCTGGCAACGTCACTGTCCAGTGTCAATACAAGGTCGCAGACTACAAGACCGTCAGCAAGGCCTGGTGCAGAAAGGAAGCGGGGAAGCCGTGTACCGTGCTGGTCAGCACCGGCCCGGAGCCCGCAGGGGGACGCAGCGGGGCTCAGGAGGGCACTGTCAGGATCCAGGACGACACCCAGCAGGGCATTGTCACCGTCACCATGGAGCAGCTGCAGGCGGGGGACTCGGGCGTGTACTGGTGTGCGCTGCAGGAGAGCTCCGGCCTGGCCCGCATGGAGGAGATCACGCTCAGCGTGTCCAGGGGTGCGTACGGATCTGTTGGGACATGTTTATTGATCCCAGGGGTGGTACGGATCTGTTGGGACATGTTTATTGATCCCAGGGGTGGGTACGGATCCGTTGGGGCACCTTTGTCAATTCTAGGGTGGGTATGGCTCTGTCAGGGCACCTTTGTTGATTCCAGGGGTGGGTACAGATCAATCGGGACACCTTTGTTGATTCCAGGGTAGGTATGGATCTGTCAGGACACGTGCATCAATTCCAGGATTCCAGGGGTGGGTATGGATCTCTCAGGGCACCTTTGTCGATTCCAGGGGTGGGTACGGATCCATCAGGACACATTTATCAATTCCAGATCCCTTTCCCTGCTCCCTCCCTGGGTACTGCCCAGCTTTCCCCACCTCCCACCTGTGTTTTCCTGCCCAAACCCCGAGGCTCTGGACGCTCTCATGGGCATCCCTGTGGAAGAGCAGCAGGGGTGGCAGCAGATCCATGGCTGTGCTGTGCTGGGAGCAGCTCCAGCTGTCCTGAGAGGCATTTTTGTCACTCAGTAGCTCATACCAGCTCTTCACAGTGACTCCCTTGCCCCTCATCCTTCACTTTTCAAAGGTCTTCACCTTGGGTTGTCAAGGGAACAATTTCAGACCCTGATTTTACAGATGTGGGACTTCTGGGTTCTCTCTCAGACGGTGTTTGAACAGTCAGGGCTGGCACTGAGGCCCCTGGTGGTGGCAGAGCAGCCCCAGGCTCTCACGGGGCTAAAGGAACAGGCAGTGCAGACAATGGGAGGGGACATTGGGATGCTCTGGATAAACCCTCAGGATCAGGGCCCTGGGCACGGGGACAGCAGTGGCAGAGGTTCCACTGGTGAGTGCAGAGCAGTGACCCCATTCCTCTCCTCTGTCTGTGATTGCAGCGGTGCCTCCAGGAGCTTTTCAAGACACAGAAAGAAAAAACCAAGAAATTCTTTCAGGTGACAACCCAGAACCCAGGTAAGGCCTCAAAGGAGTCTCTGAGGCTGAGCACACCCAGGTTATTCCTGCTGGGGCAGGCAGGCCCTGGGCTCTCTGGCTCCTGCCTGCAGGGACTTGGATACCAAAGGATCCTCACCAAAGGTGGCTTCTCCTTCTCCTTCTCCTTCTCCTTCTCCTTCTCCTTCTCCTTCTCCTTCTCCTTCTCCTTCTCCTTCTCCTTCTCCTTCTCCTTCTCCTTCTCCTTCTCCTTCTCCTCCTCGTCCTCCCTGAACCCTAATTCCCAAAGGAAGAGTCAGACTGGTAAAATCATCTCACAGTCTCCTGTAGGTGCCTCTCTGCTTCTTCATCCTTCTCTCTTTGGGCTCTGCACTTCTCAGAACCCCCAGATTCTGCCCCTGAGCCTCAATTTGCTCCCTCCTGTCTGAGTATTTAACAGTGGGACAGTCCTTGGCTGCTCTTTAATCCACTGACCTGGTAAATGTGAAGGATTTTTCCCCCTTTGCACGTCGGCTGTCCTCAGTGCTACAGCAGCGCCTGAGAGCACAACCACCCCTGCTCCAGAGAGCCTGGAATTGTGCTTGGGGCTTTGAGCAGTGGCCAGAGTTTGTTTCTAAAGCCTGGAGAATGGTCGAGGGAAAGCTCAGAGGCACAGCCAGGCAGGAAAATCAAGAACCAGGAACCAGGGAAGGTCTCATGTGCCTCTCATTCCCATCTGGATCAGCAGGGACTTGCCTGTCCTCATAGATGGAGGATCCTGCAGGAGAACCAGAGCCTCCTCCATGTGCTTGAGCACACAAAACCTGTCCCTGTCCCTCTCCTGGTCCCTGTGTGGTGATGGGCTGTTAAACCATCCCACAGTGGTAACTCCCTCCCTCTCCTGCAGCTCTCACGGGGACACCTTCATCATCCTGTCCGGGGTGCTGCTCGTGCTGCTCATCCTGGCGCTCATCCTCTCCGTGACCCTGGCTGTGCGGCACTCCCGGCTCCTGGGCAGAGCAGGTACGTGCAGCTGGGTTGTGGAGGAACCTCTGGAAGGTGGGTGGATTCCAGGGTTTGAGAGAGTCCCCAGTTACACCAGGGGGGAAACCCTCTCATCTCCCATCGGCTCGGGCTGAGGCAGCCGTGACCTGACCCTGCCTGTCCTGGCAGAGCCCTCACCCACCCCTGTCCATAACCTGACCCTGCCCTGGCAGAGCCCTCACCCACCCCTGTCCATAACCTGACCCTGTCCTGGCAGAGCCCTCACCCACCCCTGTCCATAACCTGACCCTGTCCTGGCAGAGCCCTCACCCACCCCTGTCCGTTCTGCTGTACTGACCCCTGGATCTGCACCCCGCCCCTGGCTCTGGACCCTTTTTAAGGCCGTGCCAAGGCTGGCCTAGGCCTCCTTCATCCCTGATTCCCTTCGGCGACAGAAATAAAGGTCGCTGGAACAGCCACATGAGAGAGCCCTCGACTCCTTGCCTCTGGGCTGTGCTTGAGCTATCCTGGCTTCTGTGGGTGTGATTTAGAGCCTTTTCCCAGCACAGGTGGGTAAGAAGTGAGTCTGGTTCTGTGCCAGGACACAGCCGGCTCTCTCCTTCTCCCCACGGAGGGACAGAGAAGTAGCCGGGCCCGTGGCAGCTTCCATTCCCCCACTCCACCCCACGCCACACTATTACAGAGCTGGCACCATCCCCTTCCCTGCCGTCCCTGGGCACTCCAGGTCAGCTCCTTCCCTCAGGCAAGCTCCTCACGGTCACCTCCCCTCAAAATAAATCCAGTCCAGGTTTCTCCAGCCCCTGCACGGGGGTGCAAACACCTCAGAGGAGTAGAGTGAGAGCAGAGTGTTCCCCAGGCTCAGGGCAGAGGCACAGCCACTGCTCCCATCACTGGGCAATCCCACACCCTTCCCAAACCTCTCCAGGCTCAGGGCTTTTCATGGACTTCTCTGCCTCTAAACCCTCTGATTTTGGCTCATTCTGAAGGTAACAGAGGAGCAGAGGACTCTGGTGACAGAGCAGAGGGCACAGCACAGGTAAGGAAAATGAAAAATTTCCCACTTGGTGCCAAATCCCCGCCCAGCAGCCTGGGAGGAGCTCAGTTTGGGTGTAAACAGGAGGGAAATGGTGTTTAGTGCCAGCAGGGAAGGGAATGTTCCTGGCTGGAGAGAGAGGGGCGTGATTAATGCAAGGAAACTCCAGCAGGAACAAACCCAGTGGAGCAAATTCTGGTGACCCCTGAGGAGGGACTCGAGGAGTAGCAAGCAGGGTCAGACATGAGGTTGTCCCCTGTATCCAGGTGGGTGGTGAGGAAAAGAGTTCTCTGTTCCTTCACCTCTGTAACGACCAAAGGTGAATTCTGACTCTGCTTCTCCTTCCCTTCTGGGGAAACCTCCTTCTCCTGCTGATGCCTTAAGGTTCAGCTTTTCCATTTTTCAGACCCTGTGCTGGTTTGGTGGGGCTCTCAAACTCCATACGGGCTGGGAGCTCCTGTTCTCACATTCTAGTTAGACAGAAAAAATCCTCTCTGGGCCTGGACTTGAGGACACCTCATTGTCCCAGGCCCCAAAAATTGTAAACGGAGCCTCTAAAAGGGGGGACAGACTTGGGCTCAATTCCATCATCCCCTGGAATTGGTATTGGAGAATGAACCCTGATCTGGGAATGGATCCAAACTGATCCAAGTGGAGCAAACTCGTGCCCCGGGGTCCATCTTGGGTGTGGCCTCTCCCGGAGAGGCTCTGACTGCCGGAGGTGTCCCTATTGAAGGCCCTGCAATAAATCCCCAGTTTATTCTCTCAATCTCGTCAATAAATCCCCATTTTATTCCTTTAATCTGGTCTGGCCTCTGTTCTAGGCAGCCTCTGCTCAGGCATCACTCCCAGCAGCTGTGGCCTGGCACTGACTCACTCTAACGAGGTTTTTCCCTTTCCTTTCCCAGCCTGGCAGCACAGGAAGGAGGGAAAGTTCTCCGGGTGACAGCAAAGGGCCCGGGTTCGTTAACCTGGACGTGCAATCCCACCCCAGCCCCGAGGACCCCCTGTACTGCAACGTGGAGCCCAGCCAGGCTCACAGGACCCCCCAGAGCGTGGAATACGCCATCATCGCTTTCAACCAGTCCCCGAGGAGCGACAGGGAGTGAAGCACGGAGCCCCAGACAAGCCAGGAGTGGGAGAAAGGACCTGGAATGGGGATGGGAATGGGGAGTGGGAACCGAGCTGGGTTTGGCTGCCGTGTGTGGGGCTGCCTGGGCGTTTTCAGCCCTCCCTCCTGTCGGGGCCACGCCGAGGTTCTCGGGTCAGACAGACCTGGGGGGAATTCCCAGGATCTCCTGTACATCCACTTTTCCAATTCCATTAAAGTGCGGAGCCTTGGCGAGGCAGGTGTGGAGGCCTGGCCTTGGGAGGAGGAGCAGCCTGGGTGGAGAATTCCTGCCGTGTCCTGGTACAAATCCTGGACACAGCTGGGTGAGGAATTCCGGCTGTGTCCTGGTACAAATCCTGGACACAGCTGGGTGAGGAATTCCGGCTGTGTCCTGGTACAAATCCTGGACACAGCTGGGTGGGGAATTCCGGCTGTGTCCTGGTACAAATCCTGGCCTTGGGAGGAGGAGCAGCCTGGACATGGTTTGGTGGGGAATTCCGGCTGTGTCCCGGTACAAATCCTGCCCCAATCCCACGGATCCAGCTGCTGTGGCCAAGCAAACCCATCCCGGTGCTGCAGGGATGGAACTGGACCCTCGCCGTGGCTGGGTTCATTTCTCATGGAATGGGCTGGGGATGGAAGTGCTGGATTTTAAGAAAAAGCAGAACCAAGTCCTGCACTTCCCTGTCTCTGCTGGAAAGGCTCCAAGTGACACATTTTGTTTCGCAGTCATGTGGGGAGCAATGTGAAATGAGTTTATGGGGTTCAGTTTCATTTCTCCAGGAGCTCTGGCTGCTGGTTTCCCTGTTTCTGGAGGTGACAGACCCCAGGGGCCTGAGCCACCCCTCATTCCCAGGCCGGTCACATCCAACAGGCCTCTCCTGCCAGCGCTGCAGCAGGGAGGCTGATGGAATTTTTTCTGAGATTTTCAGAGTTGACCTGACAGAAAGAAAAGGAAAATGGCTCTGGAAATGTTTCATTCAGCCCAGCATTCCCCTAAGGATTCGCTCTTCATGCAGCTACCCTGGCTCAAGCTGTGGAAGAGTAATAGCAAAGAACAGTGGAGTGGAAGAGAGGAATTTCAGGGAGATACTCCGAGAGAATCCAGATTTGTGCTCACTGGAACGAGAAGGAACAAAAACTGCAATCAGCCGCCTCACAGAGAGTTTCTGGTCGCTGTGAGGGACCATTTTCGTAACCAGCAACTCGAGGAAAGGCAAGTTTAGGGATGGACAGGCCTGCAGCTTTAGCACCATGCCAGTTAAGGATTTGGGGTCTATTTGTACTTGCAAGGGAGATCTCCATGTAAATAAATAACTCCAAAATGAAAAACCAGCAGCTCACCCCCAGCTGGTGCTCTGAGGGGTCTCTGGCTGCATTCCTGAGCCCCTGTGGCACTGGCTGGCTGGGAATCAGTGTCCCCAGCACAGATCCCGTGTCCTTTGTGGCAGGGACAGCACCCAGGTGGGAGCTGGGATTGTTTAGAGCCCCCATAGCGTCTCCCCGAGCAGTGCTCCTGCCCTGCTGCCTGGCTGGATTTCAGATTTCCTTTCCTTTCCTTTTCCTTTCCTTTTCCTTTCCTTTTCCNTGGCCTCTTTCTCCTTGCCTGTCCTCTCCTTTCCTTTCCTTTCCTTTCCTTTCCTTTCCTTTCCTTTCCTTTCCTTTCCTTTCCTTTCCTTTCCTTTCCTTTCCTTTCCTTTCCTTTCCTTTCCTTTCCCCTTTCCCATTCCTGAAGTTCCCCCCATGCACAGCTCCTGTAAATCATTTATTGTGATTTGTCACCATCATGCTTGGAGTGACAGGACGAGGTGAACGGCTTCCCACAGCCACCGGGATTTTGGGAAGGAATTCTCCCCTGGGAGGGTGGGGAGGCCCTGGCACAGGGAGTTGTGGATCCCTGGGAGTGTCCCAGGCCAGGCTGGACAGGGTTTGGAGCAGCCTGGGACAGTGGGAGGTGTCCCTGCCATGGCTGGGGTGACACTGGATGGGGTTTAAGGGCCCTCCAACCCAAACAATTCTGTGATTTCA
>VYZT01024188.1:0-10408 GCA_013400735.1 Pomatostomus ruficeps | reverse complement strand
CTATACATAAGATAGCATTTGAGGTCTATTTAAAGTCCTTGTGTGTTGTAGCTTCTATCACAGTAGGAAATAATATCTGCTTATAGCTCCCTTTGATAGCACTATTTCACATTTCACTGATAGCTCAGGTTCCATGATTCCACGTTAAATGAGTTTGTCATATTGAATAAACTTTCCAAGAGGACAATTATATGGCAGCAGAATTCTTATCTGTCAGATGTATCCATTTCCTCCTCTCTATGGTAGGTAAGGGTTTATATGATGAAATAAATGAGGCCTGAATGAGTTCTCAGTAACTGTAGAGCTATTGAAAACTGCTCAGACTGTAAAGTTGACTGAAAAAATCACAGACAAGGAATTTTAGGCAGGCACCTGTCCTACAGAAAATCATTAGTAACGTACTGAAAAATGTGGGAAGAACAATGTTCTTAAAGGGTTTTTTATTTGAATGTAATATGCATGTCTTAGATATGCATTCTCAGACAAGCTGGAAAATGTGTCAATTTTACTGTTATTTGACCTTGTAGTCTTTATTTTCAACACTGTTCTTCTTCTTCTTCTTAGTTGTCAAAATTAACTTTCCAGACAATACCAAAAAATGTAATCAGAAAAAGGAAGGAGGTGTTTGTTTGTTTGTTTGTGATGCATACGTGCATGTGTGTATTTTGGTTTTTTCCCCGGTCATTTCATCTTGATATTCTTCTTTTGTTATACCCTCCTCAAGCTTGTTCCCAGGCTTGTACAGTTCTCTGAATTTTTTCTTAGGCTAATATTATATTTCTTTAACCAGATGTTGCTTTTTTTCAATGCCTTGACTCCTTCTATTTCTACCTTTCTTTGCATTTTCTGCAAAGCTAACTTTGACCTCAACATCCTCTTCATTCTCATGTCTTACTTTTATGGCAGGCAATAATGAGGCACTGATAATAAGTATTAATATCTTAGGAAAACCCAGGAGTTCAGAAACATGAGTAGTTCTATTCAAGGAACAGATGGGGAATCTAAAATACACGCATATTAAGCATTAGCATAGTCCTGTTTTGTGCTTTTCTTTGATTTTTTTCTTTGATTTTTCTTTGAGTTTTGACACATAAACAAGCCACAAATGTAAACAGCAGAGAGGAGGAAGAGAATACAATAATACTGTTAATGTAGCTCACCATTTTGTTCCAATTAAGCTGGACTTAGATATTTATTTGCATCATCCATAGATCCAGACATTCTACCATGTCTACAGATTTGAATGTAATTTACCTTGTTACTTGAATTAATGCACTGCTAGAGTTAGACTGTAGCTTACATAAATATTATTTCCACTGACATTCATCCCCATTTCTCAAGGCGCTTTGAAAGAGTTGCTTTAGGATTTGATGCCATCATTATATGACAATATACTGCTCAGAACAAAGGAAATATCATATCAGTTCAGAATAAATTGGATCTTAATTAAAACAGGATATTGGAAAGTAAAGAGAATATAGATACATAAAATCCAGCATGATTTGTCTTTAGTTTTACCTGAGGATTTACTTTTACATAAGGATCCTAAGTGCAAATGGTTGCGTTTAGCTGTGCATTAACTTAGAGCTCTCCTGCCACACAGAAACATAGAATCATTTAGGTTGGAAGAAACTTCTAACATCTTTGAATCCAACCTAACAGTGTCAAATCCACCATTAAATCTTGTTCCATCTAGCTGCATGTCCTGATTTTGTTAGTGATTTGATAACACCAATAAAAACAATCAATCTTCCAGCATGCTGATCCAGTACTAATACTGAGGAATAAGTTGTCCACAATAGTCACCATTAATGTTATAGTGTGCACCAAGTGAATAATTTCTGACTCTATCCTGTCCAACTTCCACCAAAAACATTACTAATTAATATTTGAATGGTACCATAACATTATAAGATGTGCAATAGGAATCTGTAATTACTTAGACATATTGACATCACTGGTGGTGCAACAGTCCTGAAAATATATATTAATTTTGAAAAGCAAAGACAATTTTAGAACTGAATGTAACTAAATTGTGGTTAGAAACAGATCTTTCCTTTTTTTTTTTTGTTTTCCCAGAGGCTAACACTGTTATCTGATACTGATAGTTTTTAAACTGCAGTTCCACTAGAAATTGTAATACAGCTTCAGATACGTAGCCTTTTTTTAGAAGTTATTAAAGCATTATAAGCATTATTTAAAGCAACTGATATGTCGAAATGTCCTGATTAGATGGACACATCAAAATTAATACTAGAAATCTGGCACATTCATTACGTTATTAGCACTTTTGTTATGATTTGTTATGATGGAATATAATAAGGCTTGCAAGCATGATTTTTGAGCTAATGAATGGATACTTTAGCAACACCAGATACATAAACCTTAAAAAACACAAAATACACATCTAATACACACTAAATTTTAGTTTAAATTGCTTCTAGTTGTAATACAGTGCTATTCATTTTCTTTTTATATGCAAATCCCAAAAATGTTTCTCAAACGACCAGAAATCTGATTCACTTGTAAAAGTTTCCTTGAAGGCATCTATGATCACATGTAATTTAAATACTCCTCCCTTCGATAAATATACTCCTTCCTTAAAGATAAACAAACAAACAAACAAAACAAAACCCACAAAGATTTAAAATAAGTTGCAGTAGCTCTGATTATAAATTGAAGGACAAAATAATTTCCCTCATGTATCTATAGGATTAGCATAATGAATTATAAAGCTTCTTATATGGTATAGTTTTACAAATATTTGTACAACTTTTAAACACTGCTTAAAGGTTGTTAGTATGGACTTTATATTTTGTTTAATGACTGCACTGCAATGCCAGTGGAAAGAAATATTATCTGTGCATTTTATGTAATGGCTTGTCCGGGGATCAGGATGCATGTACCTATTTCAATCCTGGCTACCCTTTATCAAAGATGGACTGCTCCGTATATCTTTCAGAAGGGAAGTCTGTGAGATTCTTTAATAAATTCTCGAGTAGGGTAAGACCTTATCATGTAAATAATCCTGCAACACTCCATTCCAGATGCATGGCATAATTCAGTTTGCTGTGTAATAAAAATGTGTACAAGATACAGGAGGAATAATCTAATTGCTCTCTTACTTGTATGTACAGTAACTATCTGGGTTGTAACCTTGATCCTTGATATTTGTTGCTCTTTGAAAATGACTGTGACTGAGTAGCATTTCTCTTGCAATTAAAGGTAACCTATGGTTTAATAATCTTTCCAGTTGTCAAGCAACAAATACTTCAGCAATTTTTAATGGTCTACAAGTCAGTTGTAGAACTGATCTAAAATATTCCAGAGGTTGGTGGTAAATATCCCATTTTCAAACTGGCATCCTGTCACGTGTGGGGTCCTCTAGGGAATGATATTGGGCCCAGTGCTGTTCAATATCTATATAAGTGATCTGTACAACAGGGTTGAATGTACCATGATAAAGTCTATTGATGAGACCAACTGAGTGGGGAAGTGAACGTTTTGGAAGGGAGAACTACTCTGCATAAAGATCTGGATAGGCTGAAAGGGTCTTATGAAATTAGCAAGGACGAAGTTAACATCTCACACCTGGGAAACATAACCCAGGGGTGCAGAACAGGCTGGGATTTACCCAAATGGGGACCTGGGGGTGTTGCTCAGTGTGAGCAAGCTGTGTTGCTGCAGCACGGAAAGCCAACAGGCTGCTGGGCTGCATCAACCAGCAGTGATAAAGAACCCATTATCCCAGTCTATTCAGTGCTTGTCAGCCCGTGCCTGAAAGACTCTGTCCTTTTTTTGGTCCTTGCTATTCAAAATAGTTGTGGACAGGCCAGAGAGTGTTTAAAGAAGGGTCACAAGGGTCAAGGGGCTGGGAAGCATGAGGAAAGGGTAAGAGAACTTGGTTAACTGTGTTTGTTCAACCTTCAGAAAAGAAGGCTGAGGCGAGACCTTATCACCATTTTCCATTATTTAAAGGGAGGCTACAAAGAAGATGGAGAGGAGGAATCACAGGGAAATGAGGAGGGATAATAGGTGCAAGCAACTTGTGGAGAGAGTCCTACTGGACAGAAGAGGAACATTTTTCACTACGAGAACAATCAACAATTGGAATAACCTGAGCAGGGAAGCAGTGGATTCCCAATATGGGACAATTTTAAGATTCAGCTGGACAGGATGTTGGGCCCCCTTGTCTGGATTGTGTTTTTGCCAAGAAAGGCTGTACCAGATGATCCTTGATTTCCCTTCCAACCTGGTATTCTATGATCATCTTATTATGTGATTCAAATAAAATTACATTATAAATTATCTTTCTTTATGATCTAACTCAGATAATCTCACAATAACAGAATTTTAAAATATAATTCACATACTAATTTTTTTATATTCACAGTTCATATTTTTGGAGCATTAATCACATTTTATGCTATTGTATTCCATTTCTATGTATATATGTAGGCAATGATGGCTTACTTTCCCAAGTGGCAGATAGTAAAGTAGATCACAATGCCATGTTTATCTTAGATTGTTTAAATCAGTCATCACAGTCCTAAGTATATACATTATTTATGTGGGGAGTAAGAGTATAAATAAAAAATACTAATCAGCCTGTAAGGGAACTGCTGTTTTTACATTTTTCATTCTCTCTCATAAAATGAAATCTCAGGCAGTCAGCTTTTGTTTGTACGGACATAATATACTACTGGCCTTAGTACATGTATGCAGTCAATGATTTGGAACTCACATTTAAAAAAGAGGAAAATAAACTAGGAAGTGAGGCAGACAAGAGAGGCAGACAAGATGAGAAAGGCATAATTACACCAAAGGGTGGGACCATCAATGAGCATAATTGAGAAATGAGTGCCAAATAATGTTTGCTCACTTCACACAGGCACTGCATCATTGTAAGATTACAAAAGACTTGGAGTCATAATTTCTCATGTAAGCATGAAAAAATCAGTAACTAGAATGAAATCTACTTTGCTAAACACAAATATCTGTTTTAAAGTAATGGAAGCAATCACAATATTTTAATAAATACATTTAATAGATGCTTATCCCATATGGTTAGTTTCCAGGTGATAGTTCAGTAAGTTCATCATCAAAATTATCCATGGGACTATTCTAGTTTCAATTGCATTTTAAACAGTGAAGACTTTTATATTAGTTGAGTTCATATCAATCAGGAAAGAATTCAAAAGTGTGGTATGACAATTAGGGTGTGTGAAACATTATTGTGTGTGCTGTTTCTTATTAAATATAAGAAGAACTTGGTACATAGGAAACCTGAGTTTCGCCCCTTACTCACCTTGAATTGGACTGGGCATCTGAAAATTATCATCAGCTTCCGTCCTTTCCTAAGAGAACTTTGAGAAGTGTCTTGTTGCAAAAAGGGTCTACTTGCAAAATCTGAAAACTAAGTTGCATGGAAGAAAGAAGCCCAACAGTATTCCCTAAATATCCTATTTAGGAATACTTTTTAATAATTATAGACTAAAATGTCTTAGCCATGTAAGTGACATCCATCTAGAGACACTGGAATGTCATGTTTTATTCCTGTTCAAATACAATACTCCTCTATCATACTTTAGAAGGTGAAGATGTTATTTGCATGTCTAAATCTGCAGAGGAAAAACCCCTCCATATTTGGTCACATCTTTAGTTATTTTGCTTTGGTCAATTCTTTTTATTCCCATTACAAGACAAGTAATCAGGTGATCTAACATATTTCTTTATCTGGAAAGGAATACATTGAAATTTTAATATGTATATAGTTGTTTGGATATAAAAACTTTTGTATTGCTCAAGACCTTCTGTTTTCAGTCTGTTTTTCCCCTTGAAAGCTGCCACCTCCACATCCTGTTCTGGGGCAGGTGACAAACCTTGACCAGGGATTTCAAGTGATCCTATTGCTATGGCCTTGTGAATCATTGTTATGATAAACCCAAGGAAAGGAAGGTTTTCAGTGTCTAAGACATCCTATCTGCCCACAGTATTCTTTCTGCATTGCTTTATAGTTTCAGTTTGTCACAGTTCTCCCCTCTTCACCATTCTATCTGTAGGCTTCTAGGCTGATGTTCCATACTACAAAAGCAAAACAGATAATAAGAAAAAGATAGTAATTTTAACATCCAATATATATTAAACAATAATAAATGCATTTAAGATCTAGCAAACATGTCGTACACAACAGTTGTACCTAGTTAAACATCAGTCCCAGCTGTGCCATGAAACAAAGATCAATGGAAAAACTGAGTATCAAAAGAAGGTATCATTGTATGGAGGAGAAAGTGCTAGGGTATTTCTTGTTTGGATTGGATGTTATTCCAATTCCAATTCTAATTCTTTTCCGGCAGAGAAGAGGAACCCCAGGAGAAGCTTCTTATTGGAAGGCCTTTGCTACTTCCTGTATGACCTCTTCCTATCCCTGTTATTTTGCAAGATGACCTTGAAGGGGATATATCCCCTCAACAGAGGACTGGGAATACAGCTTTCTGTGTATCAACCTTCATCTACTTTCCATAATCAACAAGATTATTTGTATATTGATCTATATAAGGGGAAATGAAATTCATGAAGTAGAAATATGAAACTGTCTCACTTCCATAAAGGCTGGTGGAGCAGAAATAATAGAACTGGCTATTCTCTTATTTTGAAAATAACATTTACTCTTTTCTAAATTAGCTCAGAAGACTGTGTTATTTAAATTTATGTCAAAGAAAACATGGTACTAAGGTTTTTAACTATGACTGTCAGTGAGGTGAAATGATCAGTCAAACTGATACTGTTCTGAGAATGTATATTCTAAACAATGTGTTTTGAAAATATTTTAGGTGAGTAGTGTTTGTTGCTGTGTGAGGTGAATGATCAACTTTTTACTAGATAAATATGTAACTAAAAATAATCATGTTTGATGTGTTTCATAACACAGGAGAAAATTATCACTCTCTCTATACAGGCAATTATATATAACATTTTATCTCCACAGAGGTTTGCAAAGTCTAGATTGTTTCTATCCTAATGTTTATATTGTGCATGCATCTTGTTCTTACCTCAGAGTCTGAATGTGGTTTTAAGCCATAGAATCCATGCATAGACCTACAACCTTAAGTTTTTGTGTCATTCTGGTACATGAATGAATTTTGCAGAGAGAGTATGGGATTTTATTCATACAGATCTCATTACAGTAAATTTTTGTTTTGCTCTTAAATTCTTGGTGTCTGAAAGTTTCCAGACTTGAAGAGTAAACATTGTGCATTTTGTCTCCAAAGCAGTATCCTAGCATCTAATACACATTTATGGTTTATTTGTTTGCAAATTATTTATCAGGATTAGATTAATTTTTCTTACATGATTTTAAATACATGCACAGCAACACTGACCTGTGTATATACACTTTACCATTATGCTCAGAATAAGCAGCACTGTATTTTTAGTTTGAGGGTTAAGAGTACATAAATTTAATTTTAAATAGTTCCCTATTTAAAAATAAACTTAGCTTCCTCAGCTTCTTCCTTTCATTTGATATTACATTCTTTGTTGCAACTGTATATAAAGAGAAGGCTTGGGAGTGATCATGAGCATGCTGGCTACCCAGATCAGTTTCCTGATCAGTTTATGCCTGGAACTGGCTATTGAACCTAAGGTAAGGTTGAAATTCATCTCATTGTTATTGCTTCCTCCAAATTTACATTCTGACTTACAAAAAAATATCAATATGATTAGGCAGCTGCTCACATTGCTGTAGTCTCTGTTAACATCAGGTCCAAAAGATGTGGAGCAGCTTTGGGAAATTTGTAACAAGATCTGTGTCTTGGTTTCAAAGACAGGTATTTGCTAAAGAAGGCAGAAACCCCCTTTCAGAATAGGAAAATGCAACCCCCTTCCCTCCAAATTGGTAAAATTTTGAAATCAAGAGGCTTTCAGGCAATGGTATGAGAAAAGAGGAATAACAGTCCTTTACTAATATATATATATATATANTCCAGCAGCCTCTCTCCCCCTCCTCTGGATGTCCAGAAGTGAAGAAGTGTTTCCCAGCTGTGCTCAGCCCCTTTTAACTAGTCCCATTCCCCCAGTATCTCCGCCCCCCTCTGAGGGGAAAACTCAGATACCAGGAAACCTTAGATTAAGGGCTAGCTAGCCACACCCATCTCAGACCAAACTCTTTGTTTTTCTTAATCACCACTCATTATCACTTCCTAGCAACTAATCACCCACCCATTATGACTCCCAGCAACTAATTATCCACCCATTATCAACAAGAATGGGGAAAAATTCTAAAAAAAGTATCCCAAACCCTGACAATCTGTGAAAAGAAGAATTAGTTTTGAGTTTCATTATATCCCTACAGAGAGCACGAGGGTATCTTATAATGTTGTTCATATAAGACTTCTGCTCAAGTAACCACCATTTGGAATTAGTGGTGTGAGCAGCTGTCTCCCGAGCATGTGTGTTCACGTAACAGCACTGAGAATTACATGGCAAAGGAGCTCTTTTTGTGTAAAGATGCCTTGGTTTCAGACCTTTGTCTATGGTCCTGGTTCACCTTTGCTTCAGACTCACACATACTTAGTAAGATTAGAAGAGCCCAAGTTGTCTGGTAAAATTTGGAATTTAGATTTTAATGCTGAGGTATTTTTAGGTGGAGTCCTGATATTTAATCCTTTCAACTTCATTTAGATAAGATGCAATTGTCTATAAATGAAAAATATCATGCCTCTTTTTTCTTGATTTTTATACATAAAGTATAAAAGAAAAAGGCAACGTTTTGTATATTTTACTTCTATCAATGTATATATGGGGGGTTTTTCCCATAAAAGTCCCATTAATTGTCTTTTTTTCTTCATTCAACCATATACTTACAATTCAGACTAAAACTGCTTCTGTAATAAGGTAATATTTAAATATTTCGAGCATATGAACCAAAAAAATTCTGGAAAAGTTAAAAAAATACATCTATTGTATACTTTTTCTTGTTGATGAAGTGAACAAGGTTGGAAAAAACAAACTTTTTTTAATTCTGTTTTGTATAACGTGAAGAAAGTCAATATCAAATATATTTTAAATAAAAAAGTAGAAAATCAATCTTGCATTGAGTTTTCAAGAGATAATTATGTAGACTAAACCCTTTTTCTTCCCTTAGCCATCATATTCCAGTGGGAATAAAAACTCTTTACATAAAGAGTATTATGTAAAATGCCTTAATTTCTTCTACTTTGCAAATCAAATTTTTGCATTCAAAGTCATTACTAGATATAATGTATGCAACACAAAAACTATCTATTTCTCTAGGAAATAATAGAATATTTCTTACATATCTTTTTCCTATTGTAGAACTGAAAAAACAGCCATTAATTGAACAGACTGTGAAAATTTTACCTTGGGTTTGGAAATTTTCCACTGGAATCAAATCACCCTGTCTATGACAGTCATGACCATGCTTATGCTGCCTCTTGTTCTCTCCAGGAATAAAATGAAATATAAAGTGTTTTCCCAGACGGGATGAATCCAAATCTAAGCACCCTAACAGAGTTGTCTATTTTTTCTTGGGTTAAGAGAGTTCAAATTTGTACATCAGAGCTGTGGATACTGGGTACTGAAAATGGGCAAGGGAAGAGAGGTGGTTATGTCTTGCTGAATGCTTAACTTTAAATTACTGTATATCAAGCTGGCATCTCTCTGCTATGTTAACTGGGGCAAGTTTACTGTAGAAGGGCAAACCCACAAATGAAACTGATGGAGTCCAATCATATGTCACATCAACAGAATTCTTAATTGAACCAGCAAGAGCCTCAGATCTGTACTGACCATGACTTTGATCATAAGGGCAACTTATTCTCTATTGCTTGCTATTATCCTAAAAGATCATACAAAAATCCTGTTACAGTGATTCAGGGCCCTAGCAGAAGAGTTGCACAATAAATGAGTTTTGAACTGAAAATTTTGCTTAAGAAATTTATATTTTTATTGTTTGATTTACATGGAGTTTTGTCCTTTGGATTTCACTATCAATGTATTCACTGCTTGATGATGAAATCACTGACATTACAGATTTATATACCTAAGCTACATTTTTGTTTGTTTGCTCTTTTCTGCTCTTGTTCTTTTTTTTTTTCCTTTTCTTTTCCTTTTTTTAATCTGAAGCATTGTATCACTTGGGATAAGATACCTCTGCTAAATTCTGCTAAATACAACTGAAATGTCTGTGTGTACAAAGCCCACAACAGACACAAGTTATATGTGAAACCTGTGCTGAAGCATGGCACATGTGCTGATTTTTGCCACAGGAACAAACACGTGAAGATTGCAACTTCTTCTCCCAAAGACATTTGTTTAACTGAAACTTTTCTTTCACCCTGCAATTCAAATGTAGATTGGAGTATAATTACTGTCATGGTTTTGATCC
>VYZT01024187.1:37917-79622 GCA_013400735.1 Pomatostomus ruficeps | reverse complement strand
TTCCCAACTTTTTTTCCCCTCCCTCAAGCATGTAGAAGGGTAAAAGGTAATCACAGAAGGACATGTGTTTCAGCATGTATTTCTTGTTTTTCAGCCTCTGCCTGAGAGGCTGCTTATTGTGGCAGAGTTAGACTGAAACAAGCAAACAAGAAACCTTAAAAATTATTTTTAAGAGTCACAGTAAGTTAATGAGTAAACATCTAATCCAGACGTGATGAATTTTTACTTTCTGATGAACATGTTCGTTTGTTCAAAAACTAACCAAATAACAACCAGTAGAATTGCTGTTCACTGGGGATTTTGAGTATTAACAGATTAATGTAAAAACTTCCTAATGCTTTTTCATATGCAGTGTAACTCTGCCTGACTGATAGGAGAAGCAGAACTTGGGCTTCTTTCTTTATTAGGACAACTTTGTGACCTCCAATGAAGCTGTCTGAAGACCTTATTTAAACTGTGGGCGAGATACTGTACACCAGCCCTTGCTTAATTGCCTTTGTGTTGCTTTGGAGATGGAAAGGAGACTACAGCAGGAAGCTGAGATTGCCCTCAATGTTTGAAAATTCCCTGACATTGCAAAGTCACAGCTGTGTCCTCTCTCCTCGGGAGTGCGAAATCTGAGAGCATCAGCGGCTGGCAGGAGATGTTTTGCAGCCACTGTGGTCGTACCTAGAGCCATGGCAAATTGTCGTGCAAAGATTGCAGCCAGCAAAGTGTCTGGGAGCCCGCACTGACACTGCCTGTTACCACAAGACATTTATTTTGGCTTGTCTAAGGATTTCTTTGTAAATGAATTGTGTCTGTTAATGCCACAGGAACAATTTGAAAGCAATTAGCATCAGCCAAGGATTAATTGTTGCTAGCTGGGAGATCTTCATGGGTTATTCTGTAGATACCTTCTTGTTGGCAGGCTGTTGCTCTGCCATTTGTGATGCAGACAGGAATCAAACTCTGTATCAAAGCTGACGTGATCCTTCCTTTCCTGGCTGTCTGTATCACTCAGGTAGTGTTCCAGAGTGCATTGCTCCATAGTGCTGCTGCTGCTACACTCTCTAGAGTCCCTCATCCTTCAGAGCAATGCTTTGGAAGCACATGCCAGATATTTTCAAGCCATGCAAAGATGTGCTTGCTTAAATAGTTTGGTTAATGCTAAAAGCAGATGGTCGAATTTGCACCAATTGAGCACAGCTATCGTTTGGTTGCTGCAACTGTGTCCTGCTCTTACACCTTCCTGATAATAAGTAGCTGCTCAGTAAGATCAGGTAAAGGTGTCCTAACTTGGCAGAGTTTTATTTCAGCTTTCAGGAGGCTGAGATCTTTGGACTGGTTTTAGCAAGTGTGCAAAGACAGCTTCTCCTGTAGTGACAGAAAGGGACTAAGTGGAGCAGAAGATGATCCAGCAGTGAAACCTGCATGTAAAGGATAGCAAGAGAGTGTTACTGGTTTTGCATCTCAGGCACTTCACAAACCCTGCTCTGTTAGTATTGGTTACAGTTTCTCATGCTACATGCTATCANGATTACAGTTTCTCATGCTAGATGCTATCAAGGACAGTAATATTGACCTAAAACCTCGTTGGTATCTTTAATAATTTCTCACATGCCCAGTTGCACAGCATCCTCATCGATTGTCATTGACGCTCAGAACAACTGTGTGATTGACAGATTTAAAGCTTCTGTTCCATGTAGGACCCCTGAAAATTTTCCAAGTTATGGGGCTTGGGTGTCTGCTTCTGAGAGAGGCAACTGTTCAAAGTCTTTAGGAAGGTGAGAAATTCTGATACCTCTTTGAAAAGTGGTGCCTTGGGGTTTTTTTAATACGTGGAGTGTTTCTGCCATTGAAAATTAAAACTGAGCAGCCAATTCATGTATTTCTTCAATGTGAGTCTTCAGGGACAAAGGGTGCAGTGTGCAATTTTCTGTCAGCAAAGGTTAAGCAGCAAGAGTGGCATTATGTATCTTACTGGGTTTAGTATCAAACCACCTTTCCAGTCAGCTGTGCAAATAACCATGTTTTAATCAATACATCTGTTCTGTGGCTTAAAAATAAGTTCCCCTGTGGAGCTATTGGAATACTGAAATTGCACTGTCAGCAAGAGCTCTGCAGAGAATGTCCTTTTTCTATTCTTTAAGAGTCTAGAACAGTTTGGCATCCTGAAATATGAGCTGTTACCTCTAACAAAAGATTTTCTCACAGCTATACTGTGTTTCTTCAGCAATTGCCTCAGGAGCAGTGGTCCCAGAATTATGCAGAGCATTGAGCAGGGGGCTTGCAGAGAGGTCTCAGCACTTTGAGTGCACCCACCTGGATACAAAACCAGAGAATAAAATCAAATTGTTGGATGCCTTAATACAGACATAGCCTTGTTTGGATATACATGGTCTGAGAATGTTTGCTGTCTTCGTTTCCTACTGCTCTGGACCCTGGAGCAGATACATGGGGGACTTCTCTGTCTGCTACTTTTATCTTCAGAGCAATTTCTCATATATCATTGTAATTGTCATACAGAGAATATAGTATAGCTGCATATCAAATTCATAAAGGAAGCATCTAAACCATCATTTGGTCCATTTAAAGACATTTGAAATGTTCTTTTAAAGGTCTGGTTCACTCAACAAAAATTTGCTTTGTGCAAATAGATGTAAATATCTCTAGCAATGGAGCTTCTAATCATTTCCTTTGAGATAAAAGACCTTCCCATTAAGGAATTCTGATCCAAAATTGATCCTGAGTTAATTATCCCATCCCAAATAGTTATTCTTCCCCCTTTTGTTGTAGTACCTCCTCTAGCTAAATTCCCTCCACTCAATCCACTAAGAAATCCACTGATCTCAGTCCTCACTGGCATTAACAATCAGGCAGGTTGATAGAAAAACTGTAGAATCAGTTTTCTCCTGGGGTGACTCTGATCTCTGCTTGCAAGACAAGTGTTAATGTGCAGGGAGTCTGCCTGAAGCAGTGCTGTAATGCCTGGATCCAACAATCTTTTGGCATCGGTGGGGGATCTCATGAGCTTCTCAAGAAACTAAGTCTCCTTCTAAAGAAGAAACCCCTGGCAGTGAAATGCAAAATAAATTTTATAAGATTGGCATCCTAACAGATCACCACATATCACAGTGCTTCAGTGGCATTGTTTACTTTTTCTCCCCAGTTAGCCTAAAGCTCAAGATTGAAATCAATTTTTTCAGCTCCTGTCCATAAATTTATTTTTAGGAACCTGAGGCCTTCTGGCACTTTATCGTTTTGAAGACTGATAGTTAACTTATTTCCAGCTAATTGAGCTCCTTTGATGTTGAGTTCATGATTCAATCCAATTCTTTCACAAATTTCATTTGCTGTCCCTGTGAGTAGATTAGGCTTACGTTTTATAAAGTCAGGTACAGAGATAAAATTGATGCCCTGATCTGTTAAATGTCTTAATAAAGGCACATTATCTCTTAGCTAATTAAATCTTAAAGCAGCTAGTGAAAATTTTATGCCTTCTTCTTCGTTTCTGGTTGTCAGAATTCCTTTTATAGTTCATCTGTTGAACACTATTCTGTTAAGGTATATTCCTTTATCTGGCTACCTTAAGCACATCATATTTCACCCTAGCTGGTTTAATTTGGCTCACAGTGTACAGTTTTCATCAGACTTCCAGTGTTTACAAGACTGTTCAGTAGTACTCACTGGGCCACACTTGATCAGCATAAATGACAATAATTCTACTTTGGCAAGTGACTTCAAAACAAGCCACTGTTGTAGCCCTTCTGTGTCCCACCAAGTGCCTGAAAAAAACTGTGTGTGAGATCTCTGGGGGTGTCAGAAAAGACAAGATTTGAGGAACATCTTCACAAACTGTTAAAATATCGTCGCTGTTAATGGGCATCAGGACCAGTTTTGAAAATTTCCTTGCAGTAACTTCCCGTTGCACATTTTCATACAACTGTAACAAAACAAGAACAAACTGTGCAGCAGACGGTAGCTGAAGTACCAGAAGAGATGCTCTGTAATAAACATGGCAGTGAACAAAAGTTTTACTTCCAAGGCTGAGGTGTGATTGTGGTTTTTTCCCTTTCAGTGTGCAGAAACTGAGTGAATTCTTGTCAAGTGAAGAAATTGGAGAAGAGCATGATAAATCTTCAGAGCTAAGAAGTGCAGATAATCACAGCAAGTACCAGGCAGTGGTGGGTAAAGCTGTCTCATTGCCTGTGAAGTGGCTGCAGTAGTTTGTACCCAGAATAAATTTTTCACTTCTCCATTTCCTACTGATTATTTCTTGCAATTGCAAACCCTCTATTTTAATACCCTGAACTGTATCATTCACACTGTGGTTGCTAGGGTTTAGGACATTTTGCTGATGCTGCCACCAATTAGTGCTTATTTCTGTCTTTCTGATTTTGCACAGCCACTCAAGGTTGTGAACCGCAAGAGGCCTGCCAGGGAGGACTGGAACAATTACAGCTCTCACATGAGAAGACCCATTAACATCACAGAAGCAGATGATTTTTGTGTAAAGGTGATATGAAGGTCACTCTAATAACACTTATATTAGCTCCCTAATGGTCACTTTTGTATTCTGATGACAGTTTCAAGCTCAAGAACCAGTGTTTGGTGTGAAGTGTCAGACACTTGTGCACTTGTCAGAGATTAACCTCCACCTTTTTTGGCTCTGTCTTCTTTTTTAGAGAATTAACTACTAATCTCTAGGTTGTGATGGGTTGCAAGTATTCTTCTAGATTTCACCCAGTCATTTTTTATTTCAAGTGTTTAAGTCATTAGCCCTGTTCTCAGGTCCAAAATTTTTAACTCAAAACGTAGAACAGTGTAGATTGGAAGGAACCTCAAAAGATTATCTGGCCCCAACCTTTTATGTATGCCAGACTCTTTCTTCCATTTCCATAGAATAATGGGATGAAGAAAATAAAAAATAATTTGTTCTAGACGTACCCAAAATAATCTTGTCATGGACTTTCCCTTCCTCTTTTGGAATTCCTAGTAGCCTTTCCCCAGATGAAATTAAAATCTAACTCCCAAAGACCTAATTTGTCTGAGGAAAAAAATTGCGATAACCCATGCCACTTTGAAGACTGATGCTCTTGATTTGCTGTGGAAATGGCCAGAAGTAATAAAAATCCTGATGGTTGTTATAGTGATGAAGCTGTTTATTTAGGAAGTCTGCTATTACATTTGCATTTCCAGCAAAAGAGGATGAATAATTCAGTTTCATGGGACTAAGTAGGACAACTGGTAATGCTTTCAGGTTTTTTTTTAGACATGCTGAATTGGTGCAGGATCCTTCTTGAACAGACCTCCAGGAAAATAGGAGGAATATTTGAAAGAGGGTTTTGGGGGCAGTGTTGGGGTCAGAAGACAGCCTGGGGTGGTAACAGAGGAGTTGGTCACACAGGAGAGGCCGGTGCAGTAACCGCTGTAAGGACAGTATTTATTAGGCTCGAACAGAAAGGCAGGCCCAGCGATAATCTTTGGCTCCATCTGCTGACACCATTGTCACGGACGGCCCCTGGGTCAGGGGGTTTGTACAGATACTGCCTGTCTGCAGTTCATTGCCCAGGATGGGGCATTTGTTGAGAGAGGATCCTTTGGCTGCCTTTGGTAATCCAGAGGGAAGAACACCACACTTGCTTTTGCTCAAGATAGGAATGTTAATTTTTCTCAAGGGTGTAATAAAAGTGTCCCCTTCCACTCTTCTTAGATGAAGAATTGTTGTACCTTGCATAGCTGAAAGGCTTTGAAGGCTTTAGTGGCTCTGAAAAGGTGAGAGAAGAGGATCCTGTATAAATGTAGGCCTTTTAAAATTGTCTCCCATTCCTTATATTTCACAGTATCCATGGAAATCTCCATTAAAATCTGGACAGGCTTAGTTTCCTGGTTTTAGTCTCTTTCAATGAAACAATTTCCGTATCTAGCAAAACCTAGATTATCTGAGCATCATGTCAGAAACACAAAGGAAAATGCTGTAATGGGCAGCAACATCTAATTTCATGAAAGGTTCTGCAGGTCTGCTTGGAGTTTGGATGGTGTAATTGCTGTATATGCTGCACTGTGTCTTGGGTGACATTCAGGGCTCTGCAGAGGGCAAACTGGGCATTTATGTAATTTCATTGTGTTGTAATCATTTCACTTATTACATGTACCCGCCTTATAAATAACAGAATAAGAGAAACGCTATGGCAACTTTTTTTCTGTCATGAATTCTCAATAATTTTCAGTAGTCTAATAGTGCCTGTTTGAGTTCAGAGGTTTCTGCCCATTGAAGTACAGTCCTTCACAAAGTCAGTCACTTGAAGATCCATTTCCTGCATTGGGCAAAGGCTAACTCTGTTCCTATGCTCAGTGTAATGAAAATGGAAGTGTCTCTGATGTTGGAAAAAAACAGTAGCCTCTAAAGCTGGATTTCTGTTTATTTTTTCTCTCCATCTTGGTATAGATCACAAATGGATTTTTCACTTGGGCACCTGAAGGTCCTCCAGCATTGTCCAATATTGATATCCGAATCCCTCAAGGTACAAAATTACATCAGATAAACAGAATAAGATGTTTTACCATAGATATTTGGTAAATCATAATCTTATGTATACCTTCCTCTCTCACAGGTCAGCTAACAATGATTGTGGGACAGGTGGGCTGTGGTAAGTCCTCTCTCTTGCTGGCCATACTTGGTGAGATGCAGAAGATCTCTGGGAACATATCCTGGAGCAGGTAGGGCCATTTACTTTAAAATTTTAATTTAATTAAAAATTCATCTTGAGTTGAGTAGTAATGCAAAAAAAGCCCAAAATCTATCCTGGGAACTTGTGGCGTCTGGGATTTTCGAGATATACAGTCAAGAAAAAACTTTACCCTGAGATCAGAAAGAATCCCCAGCCAGGGTGAAGCAAGCTGTCTATTCCATTAATAGGAATAGATAATTATATCTGGGAATTCTGCACTCCAGCAACATAACCTGAGTGAAATTGTAACTAGTTTGAAATCAGAATTAATTAGCTTGATTAATTAGTTGTGCAGCTGAAGAATGGTGTTTGCACTTTCAGGCCTGCGCTCGTGTCTCTGCATGGAGCTATAAAGGGCTGCTGGGTCACTAGGAGCAGTGCCTGGCTCAGATGTGTGCTCCATCCCAGCACCAGGCTAATGCCACTGGAAAGACACTTTGAAGAGTGTCTTTCCAGTGGCAGTGACCCGAGTCCTCCCCAGTGCATCCTGCCTGATCTGACGGCAGTGAGTCAGCCGTGTCCTTCCCCCCCTTCCCAAGGGGACACAGCGCCTGGACTCTCAGAGCCACTTAGAGATTCCTCTCATGTCTAACTTTTGTACTGGCCTTGAAGGGAGGGAAAAAAATGGTACTGAACTCCAGCAGCTTCTGTTGGGACTTTTTCTCTTGACCCTCAGGTGAGATGACAGATGGTAAAATATATTGCAGCTCCTGTATATGGTTTCCAGTAAATTCCTGCCATCTCTAATACACAGTTTGATCAATGTGTGTGAACATTTCTGGCCTGTTTATTTCACAGTACCAGACTTCCTACCCATACAGACTGCACTTTGCCCTTTGGGCTGTGATTATTTGTAGGTAAAGCTCAACAAATTGCAGAAGATCCTAGAGAAACTGTTAATTTTATTTGCAACTGATTGGGAATGAAGGGGAAACAGGGCACCTATAAATCGAATCCATATACTCTGATGGACAGTGGGTCATTGTTACCCAAAGGATTCTGCAGTGATTTTGTGGAACAGCTCTCTAAATTCCTTGAGTGTTTGTAAAGACATATGATTTATATCCAGCCTTCATGCCAGTCATACTACTCAGAATTGCACGTGCTTTAATAGCAATAGTACAAGGAAGGAAGACTGTCTATTTTATAGGTGGGGAAAATGAAACCTAAGAAGGTGACCCTTTCAGCTAGTGAGGGAAACAGGAACAGAAGGCAAAGTTCCAGAATGTGGTGATCTATCCATAAGAATATACTTCTCCAAGCAGAAAATCAGACTATGGGGAGGAACCATACAAAATCCCTGCAGCCTTATTAGGTGAACTAATTTCATTTCAGCAAGATGGTAATTTTTTTACAGATGGCATAACATGATTAAGAAGTGTAATTTGAATGTCTGATGCTAAACTAAAATAGATGACATGATGTTTCTGATCAGAAACTCTGCTGTGTTTTTAAATAGCACTTGTTTAGAAGTATGTGCATCACAACAGTGGAAAGGTCAGAACTGGTTTTCTTATGTGTACTTTTCTTATGTGAACTTCTGTATGTGCCAAAGTATCACAAGGTGAAATTCAGTTGTTAGCACATTTGCTCTGCTATCTGTCAGATATGTAGCAAGGGACTTGTGGCTGAAACAATCTGAGCACTGTAAGTGCTGGCTGCCCTGGGGCAGATTATGTGTTGTCTCATCTTTCAGAGCTGCTGCCATGTGCACTGGTCTATTCAGAGTGATGGATGCAGCCAGTGTGGGCTGCACACCTGTGTTGTAAAGCTATCAGATGAAAGCTCCCCTAATTTGATAAGAAAATACTAATGGCTGACTGGGAACATGCAACCTTATCCCAGCTTCAAGGAGAGCAGTCTTATCAAGTAATCACCAGGGCTCGTAGCCTCAGCTCAGGCAAAGAAAAGTGTCACCAAAATCAGTTCAGTTCCATGTTAACAGCTCTTTCTTTGGGAATGCTTGGCTTCAGTCATTCATGTTACAGAACAGACCTGAATTAGTTCATCCAAATTTCTTTCCCCTTCCCTTCCTCCAAGGTTGTAGCTATGAAGATGAAGGATGTATCCTGCTGACGTGTCACTCAGTATTAAGGAAATCTGGATGCTATTCCTGGCCCTTCCCTTGGTCTAATGGATAACAAGTCATTTCCCTACTCTTTGCCCCCATGCTTTATGAATAAAACAGGATTAACTGCATATCATCTTTGCTTGTTTCCTATAAACATTATTTGTTTCAAACCATTGAAAAGTAGTGTAATTTATTCTTGGGCTAGGAGGGAGATAATCAGAAGCAAGCCATGGCTCATTTGTGGTTTTTTTGTTGGTTGTGTTACAGTGTGTGTCCAGGAGATCCAGCTCAGATTAATGCCCCTTGTCCAAAGCAGGCTGAGAGCATCTCAGTATAAGTATTTTATAATACGGTTAGGGATTTAACAAAAATAGAGAAATCATTATTTACATTCTGCGCAGGTGGTAAATAGTAATGATTTGACCTGTTATTGAGTAAATAATTATAGTATATGCCATGCTAATTTTTTCTGGGCAGTACCTCACCTTTAATAGTTCCAATTCAAGTCTTGTTGGAGTAAATAATACCAGAAAACTGACCTCATTGAGAAATAGTTTGCTCAAACATAATTATGTCATATGTTTTAAACAGGATGTACATTCTCGCATGTGAATCTTAAGTCCTTATAATGTGAAGGAAGATAGAGATTTAAGGTTATTAGCAGTAGGTTTTCATCTTGATGTGGAGTTGACTGTCTCCATCAAATTTAAAAATATTTAAAGTTGCTTTTATGCCTACAAAGTAAATTGATTTTTAAAAATACACATTTATTGGAGTTTTCAGAAACATCCAGGTACTTAATTTTATTTAAGTGGGAAATTAAGAACTGAAGGCTTGAAAATCTCAGTAGGCTCATCTTTGCATCGTTAGACATCTAAAATACCTTGACAAATTAGATCTAGACCTCATTATCAAACATATGTTACTTTGGCATTTCAGCACTGGTAGGAGATCAAGGCATCCTTAATCACCAGGAGTATGAAGGAAAAGGGGGAAGGGAGGGACAAAACAAAGTGGGGGGAAAGTGAGTTGAGAAGTTTGAGCTAAAATTCCAAATGGAGAATACTTGTTTTCCAGCTACGGAACAAAAACACAGATCAAGGAATTTATATACAATTGGTTCAGGGTCTTTCTGTTGTGCATGGAAGGGCTAGAAAAGGTATTTTTTATTTCAACCTATCAATAGTTCCTGTAAAGAATGTGTTTCTACTTGATGATATGCAACAGGCTCATGGGGTTTTGGAGAGGCGGCCACTGAGTTCACATGGTCACTGAAGACCAGTGGAGTGTGAGTTTACTGTGGAAAAGCTTTGTTCAGTACCCAGACCTTTGGAGTAAAGGTACTGGTGGCTGGCTGGTGCTCTCAAATTGTGCAGTAAATTCAATTTAGATATGGTCATTGGTTATTATGTATAAACCTCATGGAAGTGTCTCAAACCAACCTTTTAATCTGCAGGTGTAGTTTTCTCTCCTGGATGTTTATAAGCAAATTGTGTTGGCATCAAGTTAATGAGACTGTCCTCTTTAAAGCATGAAAGTCTTTGTTCCTCCTTGATTCTGTTTATATCATTTGACACACAGATCTTTCACTCTTTTGAATGGAACTGAATTTAGCATCAGTAATAAGTATACCCAGTCATCCTGTCAAAACAACTCTGAACATCTTTGTGCATGTTCAAAAACAGCAAAAACAAAACCTGTCTGTCCCTTGGACCTGTCCACATTTTTACAGGCACATCACCCCAGGGACAGGGCTGACACAGAAGACAGTGTGTGGCAACTGAAGGTGGGATTTGGGTTCAGACTAACCAATTATATGCTGTAAAGGTGCAGTTACTGTCAAGGAAAAAAACCCAGTATCACAAATTATTATTTTCCCAAAAAATGAGCTTTTTAAAATGGAACTGCATTCTTGTCATAGCAGGACTTCTCAGTTCTGCTAGCACCTCCAGGACAGGGTGGAGGTGATTTTATTTGTTGAGTTGAATTAATGTTTGTAAGGAAAAAGAGGGACACCAAATCTTTTTGCCTGATGAAGTCAAGTCAGTTTGTGTAGAAGGAACAGATGCTGCACTGCAGCCCTGTGATAAGTAATGTTTGCAGCCTGTGCACTAAGTGGAATTTAATAGTTTTTCTTTCTGGGGCAGATTGCTTGTGCTCACTTAAGTAAACAGTCTTTGCTTTCTATTTGTGATGCAGTTGCACTTCTGACAGTGAGACGGGGGAAGATTTCAGGTATGGTATTGTATGCAGTTATTGGTTTTCCTGCTAAATCAATTGCAGTAGAAAAAATCAAGTGTTTCTAAAATCTGTCCTTAAGATTAAGAGTCAGAATTCTGAAAATCAGAGAAATTTTAACAACATTATCTCAGGATACAATTTTTGAAACCACTTATGCAAGTTATGAAAATAAGAGTTTGATTTCTGTTAGGAAAGCATTGCCATTTGGAGATTTTGAAAATTGTATCCTAATATGTCTTTGAAAATCTTTCTCTAAAGGTCTGAACCAGATTATACTACACTTTAAAAAATAGTATCAAGTATTTAAAGGTTTTGTTTATTAAAGCAAATTCTTGCCATTACCATTCTCTTCATTTTTTTACATCCTGTCATTAATTTATTTTCTCACCTACCATTCTTCAGACACGCGCAGAGAAGTGTGGAGAGTAGCAGATTAGTCCATCTGTTGGCACAGAAATTATTTTTACCTGATTAACGTAGCTCAGCTTGGATTTTGGGAGTATCTACCAACTAATATCAACTAAGAACAAAGCTTTCTGACTTTGGGACACAATCCTCCAGAATGGTGAACCTTGTAGAAATGATGATCCTGTGCCTGCTGGAGTCAGTGAGAGCTTTGTTACTGAAATCAGCAGTGTCATATGGCCTCCCTTTCCTTGACTTAGGCTAAATTGTGTGGCTTTTACTGACCGGATATTTTCTTGATTCTGTGATTCTCCAACTACTCCACTGCCTTTTCTTTAGATTTTCTGGCTTCCTCTCTCCTATCTACCTGACTTCTCAGACTTGTTACCTGGTTGTCAGACTGAGTCCTGCAAAATTTCTGCTCCCATCTATGTGTAGTATAAGAGGGAGGAGTTGCATGTACACCGTGTCCAAGCCTCATGGTAAAGGATACTTGGAAATCTCAAAGTCCTTTCTGTTTTAAGAGAAACTGAAATTTCTGGGCCAAGTTGAAGGGAAGCCATTTGAACCCATTAAGATACAAGAGAAGTACGATCAGAATTAGACATTCACGTGTTTGAAACTGTTATGAAAATGGATGGCAAAGGGTGAGATAATACGCACAACAGTATGGCAAGAGTATTAAAAAGTAGGAAGGAATATTAGACTGGATGAAACAATTACCTACATTATCATATGTTCTGGGGATCCTAGTTAGTTAATTGCTATAAGAACATCTCTGGTGGTTGTGTTGCACTAACATCCTGTAGAACATTCTTGATGTTCTCAGGAGAGAGATCATTTTGGGCCAAAGTCTTTTGAGGTCTTGAGCATTTGCTCATAGGTGTTGAAGACTTTCTACAAGGTTATTTAGCACTTCTCAAAACTGAATCTTTAACCATACATCTTTTAGGTCAACATCATATAGCACAGAATTTTAGCATAAAAAGAGTTTTATTTCTGTTAGGCAGTCATTTTGCATTTTGTATTTTTAATTATAGCATAGTGATATTGCTTTGTGGTGTTATTTGCACTGTCTGAAATAATTTAATTTTTTTAAACCCTTCTGCTTGTTTTCTACAGCCCAGAGAAAGAATCTCCTGTTGACGTGGAAGTCAGGTACAGCATTTTAAAAACTAATGGGAAGCTCCAGAGGTCCCTTCCAGCCTCAGCCATTCTGTGACTCTGTGAACATTGTTCAGCAGTCTCTGCTCTTAATGAGTTTCATGTTCCCCCTTAGAAGACAAACAGGATGTGTCTGTATGCAGCTACTGCAAGATTTAAAATAAAAACAAGCAAGTGACCCTTGAAGTTTAATAATGGCAGAAAGATTTATTCCTGAATGCTCAGGACTGGCAAGACCAGAGTGCTCCAATACTTTCCCTCAGGCTGAAAATAAAAGAAGCATATTTTTTTTGCATATGCAGTGATAACACAGAATAATACACATTTCGCTAATATCTGGAGAACATTTGAATTTAAATTGACTGATAGTAGAAGTTAATGAATTGTGCAGAATAATCAAGATAAAACTGTAGTCAGCATCCCCAAAGCACATAGGAAAGGATTTGCAATGTATTATTTCCTCTATCATCATAATCCTAACTCCATTGTAATTATTTTCTTTTAAAAATTGCCAACATTTCAGATTCAGATATCAATGTCCCTTAACTAGTCGTATTTTTACTGATCTTGAAAATGTACTGCCCTCCTGGGCTTAACAAAATGAAGTGTGAAAGTAGAGATAGATTAATAAATACTTTGCTTAAAGTATTATTATATAAATATTAGTAATTTAAACCGTCTTCACAAAATCACAGAACCACCAAAAGAGTAAGGTTGGAAGGAACCACAGGGGGTTATCTGGTCCAACTTTCAAGCAGGGCCATCCCAGAGCACATGGCACAGGATTGTGTCCAGATGGTTCTGGAATATTTCCAGTGAGGGAGACTCCACACCCTCTCTGGGCAATCTGTTCCAGTGCTCAGTCACCGGCACTGTAAAGAAGTGAATGTTATTTCTTTTGACAAGGTTGTTTCTGATTAATTAATCTGATTCATAATTAGTAAATGGGCTTGATTCTGTATTAGACCAAGCTCATAGTCTCCAGGGAGCTCAGGGAAGGTTTTCCCTATTTATTGCAAGGCTGAATTTTTCTGTCTGCATCTCTGTGATAAGTAAGAGGCTATGGTTAGTCTGTTGTGTTATCAGAGGGGAAAAAAATACACTCCACTGATGAAAACACATGGTTATTTATGCAGTTTGGGGACAGGAAGCAACCACTTCCACAGAATAAATCCCTTGTAAGTCTTTGTCTGCTAAACCATTGGTTTGCATTCAGTCCTATAACTGTGAAATCTTATGTATGTTCAAGGTAGACTTTCAGAGCAAGTTTTGCACACTTCTTTGCAGAATATTTTGTTCTCTGGATTTTTAGCCACATGTTTCTCACAGTTTCGGTAACAATTATTTGATTGCCTCTTTATCATAAGCAGCACTGTGGACATGAAATCGATTTCATATATGTGAAAAAGAAGCTTGCAAACCCTTGCAGGCTTTTGGTTTATGTCAAAATATGATCTGTCCTGATACGTCATCCTAGTGTCAGTTTGCAATTAGGATTAATTTAGAGGAACTTTCTAAATGCTCAGTCCATAATCAATTTTGGCAAGCTTGTTGCCTGTTACCAAGTTCCTTGCAGTAGTGAATTCTCACTGATGTCCTAAAAGCAGAATGTAATCCAAGTGTGAGTGGTATTCCCAGACACTGTGCTGGTTCTCAGCATGGAGTGCATCATACTGACAGATCCCATTATCTTCACTCAGACAAAGAATACTTTTTTGCAGAAGTTGTAAAGGCTTTTTCCTCAGAACTTGGCTGCTATTTTTCAAAAACTAAATTGGAAGTAACTTTTTGATCCCATTGAGAATTAAGACCTGCAAAGGCATATTTTCAAGCAATGAAAAGGAGGGAAAGGGAATACGTCTTCATCTTGGAATGCTCAGAGCGATTTTTTCTCAATTATCGGGATGAAGATTTCATACTAATTGAAAAAATGCTTCTCTCTTGAGGCAGACCTGAATGCTCTTTGAATTAGATTTTGGGGCTGCAGGCTGGGCTGCCTGAGAGATACTTTCTTTCTTTTTTTTTCTTTTGTTTTGTTATTTCTGTTTCATTTTCCAGTAAAGAGAATTCATAAAGCATAATCAAATTCTACTGAGCCATCATAAATTTCAACTTGGAAGCATGTTAGCAGAATAGTGGAATTGTGTGTTCTTTCAGGTCATCAACAAAAATTGGATCCTATCATGGTTTCTAAACAAACAAGCTTAGTAAAAGCCTGAAAGAAATGAGCAGGGCAAGCGACCTTAACTTATACAGAGAAATAAAATGTGCTTTGTCCACTCATGGTTTGAATTGCATTCAGGTCCAGCTAGAGATAGGCTGCCATAATGACTCTCTAGCAGACAAAGGCCATGTTGGGGTGAGAGGTCCTGTCTTTTTATTGGATTAGCTGATAGAGCTAGGAGGAAAGCAAATATGCTTTTAGGCATATGATCCCTCTTTCAGCCCTTTTCTGGAGAAAGGCTGATACACCAGTGAGTTTTCCAACAGTATCAGTTGCCCTGATAAAAGATGTTGCCTTTCTGCCAGCTCTGCCTTACTGGGGTCCTTAATGCACCACAGACAGCAAAAGCACAAATTCTCTAGTGGGCAGATACTTTCCTTTTTAAATAGTAATAGTAATAATTTCTCTGAAATAATATGTGCATGGCGAGTGAGATCCTGTTGACTGTACCTGGTAAATTGTCCCTTCTGATGGTACAATATGAGAGCCATTTCACTGGGGGAAATTGAGCAATTCTCTTTTTTTGTCTGTGTTCTCTTTTCTTGCCTTTATAGGCATAGAAATAACTTACTCATTTACTTTATAACTCTAGTTCGCTTCTCAGAATAGGAAAAAGAAGTGGCAGAGGGAAATGCCTGTGTGAATGTGTGGAGTTGTCTGGACATTTTTCAAACACTTTAAAAATATCTTTCTAGAATGTCCCTCCTGAAATTGGCTGCCTAGTGATCTGCTGCATTTTTTTTTTTTTAAATTAATCTATCCAAACAGAGCTGGGATTCAGTTTTTGGTAATTTTCTTCCTGACACCTACTCTGCTCAAGACGCAGCTTTATTGAGCTAGACTTTGCAAACCCCACCTGACTGCAGGAAAAGAGTGAAATCCAGTTGGGTGAACAATTTCAGTATTCTGTTGGCAATTTATCATCTTACGTATTTCCTTGATGGAAATTGTCCTAAAGAAAGAAGTTAAAGCATTCTTGAAGACTAATTACTAGTTTCTTCATTTACAAAAAAATGATTTCCAAAAGCACCAATTGCACTGGTAGGTTGGGAACTCTTGTGTTTGTTTTTTTCCCCAGGAAAAGAGGTGCAGTAGCTTATGCATCCCAGAAGCCTTGGCTGCTCAATGCCACTGTGGAAGAGAACATCACATTTGAGAGCTCTTTTAACAAGCAGAGGTACCAGGTTCCAGCACCGTTATGTGTTTTACTCCCCTTTTCCATAAATATTGGGGGTGTGTGCATCACACACGGGTTCCCATCTTCCTGTGGGAAGAAACCTTCTGCACCTGCCCAAACATGATAATCTCCCTCTCTGACCATATTTTTCCTGAATGGGACAAGGGACAGGGTTTACCTCACTTGAACTCAAGTGTACCAATGTTTTCATTCCCAAGGACCATATTTGTTTAGCAGGCAGTATTCTCACACCTGATTGACTGGTTTGCCTCTCCTGGAAGGACATCACCTGTTTGGGAGTGGGAATGTTGTTTGTAAAGGATTAATGCCTTTTTATTTAGTATAAATGCCCACCAGAAATTCTAAAATATTTAGGAATCAATTGCTAGTATTCCATTCCCCCACCCTTAAGAGAAGTGGTTGACAGTGTATTTGCATCCTACACTCATTTTTTTTCTGTCATACTTGGATATTGAAACAAGAAATAAAGGCCCTGGGCGTGAAAAACAAATGCTAAAAAATAGCAATATCCCTTGGAAGAAATTATATTTGTTTTTCCTGGGTTTAACTATTTAACATTTTTATTTGGGAAGCTGACCTAAGATCCTTTTTCTTAGCTGAAATATTACTTACTTGCCTGTGATTGAAAGAGATCCCATTAGAACAATTAGTGGCTAACAAATATATTTTCCACTGTGTGATTTTTTCCAGCTGGTTAATTTTTGTTCCTCTGCAGGTAGGAAATGTGCTTCTCCAGCAGTATCTGTGTGGATTTTGTTGCCTTTTTGTTTCCACAGGTACAAGGCAGTAATTGATGCTTGCTCCCTCCAGCCTGATATTGACATTCTGCCTCATGGAGACCAAACCCAGATTGGAGAGAGAGTCAGTAAACAGCTACAGGCTTCTATTTTTGGTTTCCATATATAGAGGAGGGTTTATTATTTTGTTAGTTCTTAAAATCTTACAGGTTATTTGGCAACAAAGGTAATCTTTTAGTTAAGTGTATGTTTGGGTCATTAGTCTGAAAGCTCATTGCTCGGTAAACATGGAAACACTGTCATTTATGTGAGGTGCAATGATTTAAATGTGCTGCTATCAGAATGTTTGACTATTCTGCAGCTGCTGTTGCAGATATCCTGACTTAACTGGACATTTTTTGGTTTCTTTAGAAGTAACATAAAAATAAATAATGATACATAGATTTTCTTTTTTTTAAAGCTCTTTCATTTACAGAAAGGCAGGTGTTTAATCAATGGCTTTATCACATCAAGGAAGATTAGGGAGTGACAAGAAAGGAAACAGAAGTCAGATTTGTAAACAATTTACTGTAGCATATACTGGCACTGTCAGAAATAAGAAAAGAACCCCAAAAAACCGCAAGAATACATAGCAGGCCCACACTTTGGAAAAATTTCTCTGTGTTTCTCTGCTCAGAAAGTCTTCTGTGGATAACCCAATCAGAACTAGGAACATGAATATTCAGCTGATGTTTTTTCTAACTGTCTGATTGTTTCTCTCCTGCTTATCTCCAGGGGATTAATCTGTCTGGAGGGCAGCGCCAGCGTATCAGCGTGGCACGAGCACTTTACCAGCAGACAAATGTTGTGTTCCTGGTGAGTAGGTGCCCTTCTGTTTATGCCCCATGCAGGAGCACGAGATGCTTCTTCATTTGGAATATTTCAGGGTCACATGCTGAGCACTGTGTTTCGCTGAGCCAAGCCAAATGTGCATTGTGTGTTTTATACCTGTTGTCAACCAGTCTGCAGGTAGGAAGCATTTTGTCAATGCTACAGACAGACACATAGGTACTGCACAGTGAAATGCTGATGCTTCCCCTCTGAGTATGTTGAAAATTCACTTTGACCCTTGTTTTTATCACTGGGTCTTAGAAATGTAACAGTTTCAACTGTAATCATGAAATTCCTAAGCTGTCTCAGGCCTAAAATTAATGTTGTTTCATGTCTGGGGTGTTTCCTTTCTGCAACAAACTAAGCTGGTTTTCCACTGGGAACTGCCTGTTGTATATCCTGTCCCAGCTTCAGCTGTGGAAAGAGTGGCAGCAAGTCCTGACAGCTTCACAGGTGGGAAAACAGATGCATCCTACACACTCACTTGGAGTGAGCTTGCTGGCTTTCCAATTTAGGACTTCCTTCTTTAGCTCAGTTTTCTAGAAGGTTTGGATCCAGCTGTTATGCCAGTGAGACATAAATCACGTAGGATTAGAAAAGCTGTGCACATTAGATGTAATCTCTAAGAGACTATTTAGACCTTTCCCGGTAATTAGGCCGATCAGTCTGCGCTTGCTTCATGTGTAGGGCTTTTCCAGGCAAAGATCAGAGTGCAGGAGAGTAGGAAGCAGTTGGGTCAGGTGCTGCAAGTCAGCAGGTCCACTAGTGGGCTGTAACTTGTTTCTGCCCTTTTTGTCCTTTTGTGAAGGACACTCAATAACCTCATAACAGTAGCAGGTGCTCTTATGGTCTGATAATGTAAAAACACCTACAAATAAACTTGATTTCCAGTTGTTAAAATTTTAAAAATAACCAGGAATCCTATACGTTAGTATTGGCAAACACTCAGTTCTTTTAAGGCTGCTTTTGTAAAGAAATGCTTATGAAACTTCACTCTCACAAGTATAAATGTCACATGGGTGATGTTTAGGTGAGTGCAGCAGCAGAGCTGACAACATCCTTGCTCAACGAGCACAGTGCACACACAGTTTTGGCAGAAAATTCTGGATCATGAAGTTACTTCTTTGAAAAGCACTTTCTAGGTGCTTTATGTTGTGATGCTCTGGTTTATTAGAATCTAAGTATTTATCTTACTGCTAATTTCAGATATTTTTGATTTTTAAAAGCCTGGGTTTAGTGCAATATTATAGTATGAAATAGTAACACTAAGTAAATCCTACAGCCAGTACTGCTATTGCAAGCAGAAATATCAAATCAAATCACAAGGTTTGTGATTCCGTAGAAATAGGATTAGGTAAACAGGCTCCCTGAAAGATGGTAGCGATTAATTTATGCCTAAATGAATTCCATATAATTGATTGATTCAGTAAGATAATATAGGTCTCAAATCAAACATCTGAGTCATCAAAATGATCAATATTGCTCCTTTTGTGATTCTTTGTTAATAGAGTATTGATTTATGAATTAAAAAAACCCTGAAGGCAGGGATGTCCAAGGGAAACAGAAATATGCTCATTGTCTGTGTCCCTGGAGCAGTTTTGCAATAAGTACCACAGACTCATACTAGGGCATTGTCTGCAGCCCGACAGAAACCATGTGCTCCAGCTGTGTGGGCCATGAACACATCTGGGAAGAGGAGCAGGTCCCAGAAAACCCCACAGAATTGTTGCATGGACACAGCTGGCGTTACTGTATGTCTGAGTCCCTACAAAAACCCAGTTCAAGGTTTGGTGTTCTGTAAATGAAGCAAACCGTTCCTCAGCACAATTTTCATCTGATGGCCTCTTTTGTGTGTGTGTGTGGATCTAACTGGTTTTATTGGTATTCAAACCTGTCAGTTTCCTTGGATCTGTTAAGTTCTGGCTCCAAAAGCTGACCCCTTATCCTCATGACAGGATGATCCTTTTTCTGCCCTGGATATCCACCTGAGTGACCACCTCATGCAAGAAGGGATCCTGAAAATGCTGCGGGAGGACAAGCGCACCATTGTGCTGGTGACCCACAAGCTGCAGTACTTGCCCCACGCTGACTGGGTAAGGAACCTTTTCCCTTTTTTTCTGAGGAGGCAACAACATGGCAGGAACATGTCTTGCTGCAAACAATGCTTTCACTTCATCTCTCTACCAAGAAATAGTTTAGTGAGAAGAAGTGTAATAGAGATATTTTGAAAATTAGCCACTTAGCGGTCCCATAATTTTGAGGTTCCCATCTTAGAACACTTAAATATGTTGGATTTTCCTAGAGCTGATACTTAATACTCTTATGAAAGCAGGTTACATGTAAAATATATTGAGTATCCAAAAACATTAGTTACATTGGAAAATTTTGGCTAATTTTGTAATCTCAAAACAGTGAAATGTTTGAGTAACACCTTTGCCTCTGCTGGGATGTTCCTAGGAATTTGTGCTATTGCAGGAAAATGTGCATTTATGCAAGGTGGATACTGAGAGGTATGGAAATATAAGGAAGAAAACAGTATTACCTTGTGGTTAGTATCAGTATGTAATGTATTAAGAACATCTTTGCCCTTTGTGTGTTGGCAAGATTTTAAGAAATGTGTAGTATTTGATTGTCCTGTTAGGTTTCTTTTTTATATCTTGTACTTCACAGAAAAAAAAATGGAGGTATGCTTTCTATACCAGTTTGTAACTGGAAATGTCCAAGATGAAGAAGGAATTTCTGGGGTTTGGATTCTTTTTTTTTTCTAATTTATTGGTTCCCATTAGCCTTGCACTTGGTCCTGCAGTTCTCCAGCATCCCAGGTCTCCTTGCCCAGGGTGATTGATGACTGCAGTTATACCTCCTAGCAGGACTTCTCTCTTTCACATCTTGCACAGACTCTAGCAGCAGTTTCCTGGTCTTAAGAAATAATCATATTTCAGCTGCTTCCTGAGCTTCATATTGGCCTGGTATAAAGTTGCAGACAGACATTCATCTTGTTCTGATCAGGTTTTTGCTGGGCAGCATTTGTCCTTTATGGTCTCTGCTCTGACCTTGTCCCTCAGTTGTTTACTTGTAAAAGTTACCACTGTTCTCAACACAGTTCTGGTTTTCTGGTTAGTGTCTCTTGGGATACAGGAATTTTCTGCCTTCTTCCCCTCTCTATGAGCTCCATCTTAACTTCTTTTTTATTGTTGTATATTTGCTTTTTTTTTTTAATACATAGAGCCATGGCCTTTCATCAGAGTAATTGTTTTAATTTTCTTCGTGAATGTCAGACCCGTTTCTAGATATTGGTGTTTTATGAGATGTTGTATGAAAATTGCTTCATTTTTATTATCTTCTGGATGTGTAATGTTTTATGAAATGTACTATTTCAAACAGCCCTGTAGCACAGGAAGGATTTGTATGAATTTTTTATTTTAAAAATATTTATTTCAAAATAGTTCATGTTTTATTCCCTAAGCGTAGGTTTCATTAATCCTTAGCAATTCTTACTCAATGGAGTGAAGAGGGAATATTTATTTTATTTCATTAAGAAATTCTAAATAGAAATATAGTTTGAAGTGTATGTCATGGTCTCTCTAACTGTTTTGAGCAAAATCATCAGAAGGATTCAAGGTCCTGTCCAGTTGCAGGTTTCTTGAGTAAATTGATCACAAAAAGATCCTTGTTTGCTCTATTCTTACCTTCTCTCTGGTGTAAATTCTTAGCAATAAGCAGAATAGATTATTTCCCCACCCCCTGCCTGTGGAAATTTCTGAGTTTCCAGGGGGAGAGAAAATAAATAGTGCATTAACTCTTCTGTACTGATGGAGATTTGCAGTCTGCATGCCTCATTTTTCAGTTGTCCCTGTCAGGTCTGGAGTGACGGTGGTTACATTGTGGGTATAACACAGTTACACTGACACAAACCTGGAAACCGCTCCCTGCAGGCTTTGTCTTCATATATATTTTTCTTTTCCAAACTGTGTCCACTATTTGTGCTTTTAAAGCTTTGGGGATTCAAATTCCCTAGCTCTTCCTTATCAGTCCTTGGTATCAGAGAAGGAGCCAGCAGGTTCATATCTAATTGCCTCAGTGAGGGCAAAGCCTACTGCACTCAGTGTCTTGCTAAAAGCTTTTTCCTTTTAGCAGGTAAGAGAACTCTAAAATCTTATCTTGCTAATGACTTGTCTTTAGGAAGAGTAGCGTGACCCCCTGTCTGCAGACAGGGATCCCATTCTTCTTCCTTAAAAGCAGCCTTTTCTGCAAACAGAGTGCAGGAAGCTTCTGGGTTTTCAGCATCTTGAATGAAGGGGATGGAGTCGAGAGAGAATGTCACTGTCCTTTTAGAAGACAGATTTGTTTGCTGAAATATTACTTATTTAAGAAAAGAGAAAATCCTGCCAAAGCACAGCAACATAGCTTTAAAATAAATAGAGGTACCTGGCTATTTATCTCACCCCTTGTGTTTCTAACTTTCTAGATAATTGCAATGAAAGATGGCAACATCCAGAGAGAAGGAACACTCAAGGACATTCAGAAGTCAGAGACTGAGCTCTTTGAACACTGGAAGACATTAATGAATCGACAAGACCAAGAGCTGGAGAAGGTTTTTGATGGACAGGGCAATCAATATATGCAAGAAAATGTTTTTTGGGTTTTTTTGCCTTAGTTTGAAAGGATTAACAAGAACTGACATGCTGTGTGTGATGTCTAACTTAATATGAATATAGTATTAGTGGTACCATTATTATTTATCTCCTAAGATAAATTCCTTCATCTGAACATCTCATATTTCCTTAATAGTGTTCTAATCCATTCTTCATAGGAAGCCCTATCAAAATATTGTCACCTAACGGATGTTCAATAGGGCCATTTTAGGAAAAGCTTTGCTAGTATTGGCAACTGGTTTTATAGATATGCCTGAGTTTACTCACTGCTTTGGGTGGAAGCTTTTCAGGTATGCCTATTTCAAGTTCCTTAAATGATGAAAATGTTTTCTCTTTCATACTTATAACACAAGAAGAATGAGATATTAATCTTGGTTCTTATTAATTCTGGGATAACTGTCCAAGTTAAGATTCCAAGAGGGTTGGGATTGACAATGTGAAATTAATGTTAGGTATCTAATTTATGTCCTTTGGTTTTACACAAAAGTAGCAAATCAATTATTTATGGTTCCCTGCTGTGAGATTCTCACGTCTATTTTTCACTGAGTGGAAACAATTTTATCACAACGAGTGATTTTTTTGTATTAGTTCTCTGGTTGAAAACACATGAACTGTCCCTTTTCCAGGAAACAACTATTGAGGAAAACCCTGTTTTGGAGAGAACGAATCTCCGGAGGACGATGTATTCCCGGGAAGCATTGCTGAAAGATGATGAGGAGGATGAAGGTAAAGGGCGCCCTCTGAGCCCATTGCCAGTACATTACTGTTTCACAGTTAAATGATATTACAATGAATTAACACCATTCAAACTGGCAAGAGAGCAAATAATTTTTCATGTCAGTCATGATTTATGAGAGTGCTGTTTCCATTACTTTGACCTGTGATTGCAAGAGTTCACAAGTCATTTTGAGGCTTTTCCTTATTGTGAATATGATTTAATAATGAATGAAAAATATTAAACAATATGCTGGGTGAACTTGATCTGTCAATAGCTGAACACATTTGCTTAAGGTTTTACATAGAAAAACGGTTAAAATTGATTTTTATGCAGCCAGTGCTTTCAAACTGCAAAACCATGGTTGAAGAAATTCATCACCAAGTGCTGAGGTTTTTTGCAGCTTTTTAGTGTGCATTGCTGCTAACTTTAGCAGGTTAATACATGAAGGCCTGAGCAGGTATTTTCACTTTAAAGCCACCCTTTATTCTGGAATGTTAGACCTGGTTTGTAGCTGCCACTTGCCAGTCCCTTTGATACGCATGTCAGCAAGGCTGTCCTTTCTTCCTTGCACATTGCAGAAGAAGTAACAGAGAGTGATGATGAGGACAACCTGTCCTCAGTGCTGCACCAGAGAGCCAAGATGCCCTGGAGGGCCTGTGGCAAGTACCTGAGTGCAGCAGGGATCCTCCTGCTGCCCCTGCTGCTCCTGTCCCAGCTGCTGAAGCACACGGTGATGGTGGCCATCGACTACTGCCTGGCCCTCTGGACTGAGCACGCCATTTCTGTCAAGATAGAGCCCGAGACCCGAAACTGCTCCCAATGCATGGTAGGCACTGCCTTGTTCACCTTCCTCTTACGATTTAACTGGGGGTGTTCTCCCACTGTCAACCTCTGCTCCAAGATTTGTATGCAATGTGCCCTTTTTCCTATAAAAGAGCCATTCCAGAGTGTTTTGAAGCTCAGTGCATTTTTGCGTACACAGTGCAGTAAAACAAAGTTTGGTGTGTTGTTCTGCTGTTGCTAGATTTGTTATATTTTAGTCACCAAGCTGATACACCTAAACCTGGGTCTCTAAAGTAATTTTGATATCATAGTTCTTTTTTGTTTTCCCTGTACTGTTGCATTCTCACACCAACCTGGGCTTTTTATAGTATTCTGTGATTTTAAATTTCTGATTTATTGCTTATTTTCCTGCAAACACTTCCTTTTCCAAAGGATAATAAATTATTATTTAAGTTCTGAAAACTTAAATAAGTTTAAATAAGTTTAAATAATTATTATCCTTTCACCTTTGGAAAGGGTGAAAATCGTGGACAGTTTTAATTTAGCGAGCAAAAACAATATACTCTTATATTTTTTCGCTCTTGTGCTGGTGTGTTTACAATAATTTTTAAACATAATTTAAAGTGAATATTTGTGTTGCTCTTTGTTCCTTAGGAATTTGACCATTCTCCGTATTCAAAAGTTTTCAGCATTCTCTGCTGCCTTGGCATCGTGTTATGTCTTGTCACGTCAATAGCAGTGGAGTGGACTGGCTTGAAAGTCACCAAAAAGCTGCACTCTTCTTTACTAAATAAAATAATTTTGGCTCCAATGAGGTATTTCTCTGATTGTAATACAAACTATATTGTAGTCATGTTGTCGTCTTTACTTCAAGACGGTGTCCTAAGTACAGTTTTTATTAAGAAGTGACTGTGCACCGCATTATTTTTTAAGATATCATTGAAAAATCAGCCGGTGTCAAATTTCTGAGTAGCTTTTGAAAACGGTACCCAGGCTGCTTGAGTTCCTAGACATGAGTCAAATGCCTCTGCTGCCCGACTGAGACTTCAGAGATTTACTTCCTTGCATGTTTAATTTCTCTGTGCTGTTTTTAATTAGGGAGAAATCACAATTATTGATCAGTGTGTTGTGCAGATAATTCATAGCATGCTTCATCCTCTTAATCACTGGAAATATTTACTGTCAGGCAGTGATTGTGCAAGTCTAGCAAAGGTAATGAGCTCAGACAAGTGTCATTACAGGCATCATTAGAATACACTGGGATGTACTTTGTTCCAGCAAAGGCCTTGGGTGTCCTCCATAAGTTGTTTTCCCCATACATGAAAGGAAAGGTGTAGCTTGATTCAAACCTGCAGCTTTAGGAAAAATACGTTCTTTTTTTTAAGGTAACAGTATTTGATCCAGAAATCGTGGAGAAATCACATACACGAAAAACCTCAGATTTTTTTTTTAGTTCTTTTTTTTTCAGGATAAAATTAGACTTCAGGTTCCACATGAGTTATGGAAGAGCTAAAAGTTGCAGAATAGTAATGTAGTTTGCATTTTGCATATCTAAATGTCTTTTAATATATTATGCCAACAGTTGTTGTTCTTGTTATAGTTTTCTGTTCCCAGAAAAATGCAAGATTTGACAATTTAACTTTTTTTAAATTTTTCATTAATTGAAGTGGCCTCGAAATCTGAAAGGATTTTTTCAAGTGTAATCATGTGATGTCCATGGCTTAGGCAGTAGAGGGAGCTGAGGACATGCTTGCCATTGTAGGGTTCTAAGTGGTTGTGGGTTCCTGCTTCTGGTTGTAAATTCAAGATATTTCCATTTAATTGGAAAGCCACAGGTACTGGGGAACATGAGAAATTTTACAATGGCTGTCAATTTATTTGCTTGTTTCTGTGATATAGGACCTAGCTTAGGTAAGACAAAATGATAACATGAATCAATTCTAATATCAGTATTGTAAACTTTGCCATTCCTTGTCCCATTTTAGATTTTTTGAAACAACACCTCTGGGAAGTATATTGAACAGATTTTCAGCTGACTGCAATACCATCGACCAGGTACCAATTAAATATTTCTGAGCTCTCAGGTTATCCTATCTTATTCTCAAAAAAGCAGAGTTTCATTTATTACAGACTTATCTAGATGAAGCTTACAGATGAACTATAATTTTGACTATATCAGTTTGCGTCATGATTTTCTCAGTTCCAAATGAGTTCCTCATCTTAAATGCACATTGAAAAAACATTTATTTTGCTGAGATGTTCTGTATAGAAAAGGGAAGCAAAATTAGATCAATAGTGATATCCCCAAATTAAAGACTATCTCCTTTTTTTTTGTAAGTGGGTAAACACATTCATTTGAGCAAAGGAAATGCTATTGCCCAGAATAGAAATGACTGAAATTCAAATTACCATTATTTACCCCAGACTGCACTGCCAGTTCATAGGATTTACGCAGATGCTAAAATCCTCTCTTACATCCCATCTGTAATCCTCTGACATGAGGATTGTGCTCCACAATACAGATGTGAAGCAGCCCCACAGAAATCCCTTCAGATGTCCCCAAAACCCAGCAGTAAATTCAAGGGCAGACCTGTATGCTTAGTGCTTAAAATACACAAGGAATAAAATCTTTGAGGAAGCAGGAGTAAGGCAAATGAAGTAATGTTTTAACCTTGGCATGTTATGGAAGATTCTGTGTGCTTTTCTTCTCTGTGCAGCACATTCCAGCCACCCTGGAGTGCCTGAGCCGTTCCACCTTGCTGTGCGTGTCTGCCCTTGCTGTGATCTCCTACGTCACGCCCATGTTCCTCATTGCCCTGGTGCCCCTGGCAATCATGTGCTACTTCATCCAGAAGTACTTCCGAGTTGCATCCCGGTAAGGGCACAGAGCCGCAGTGTTCTGGCCATAGGAGCATCTCCTGCAGTGCAGGGGTGCCGTGCAGAATTGCACTGCAGGGCAGCTTCGTGTTTAAACTTGGTCCTGTCAATGTCTGAAAGTGGGACAAATCCACTACAGTGGAAATGTGTCATTTTACAAGAGCTCTTCAAGCAGAACTTCAGGGAGCCATGAGCAGGGTCTTGGTGCATGATCAAAGGTTTTTGGAGTTCACAAGACACAATAAAACCAACTGGATTCTGTCCTCCCTGAGGGCATGTCCAAGAAAATGTGGTGACAGGACAGGGAAACTGAAGTCTGCCTGTCCAGGGGAAAGTGGAAATATGTAAATTCCAGGAGAGGCTGCAGAATGCAATATAGCCATGGTGGCACTGCTGACCATTAAGGATCCAGTGTGCACAAGCCTCCCCTCCTGTTCTGGGTGCCTTCTAGTTTTTAAAAAAATGAAAAATTTTAACAATACCTGAGACCTTTCTCCTTCTAAGGTGATGGAGCTTCCCCCTTGTGAAATATTTGCAGCAATGCAAAAATATGCATATTCCCCTCATGTATGCACAGGCTGAGAGAGAGTCTGCAACCGATTTACTTCCTGCTGGAAGGAATTGAGACTAAGTAGAATTTCGCCCTACATGTGCTTTTGCTGATATGTTGACTGAATATGACATTGAGAAGTGCAACCTAATGACGAGTGCAGACTCTCATTTACAGAATGTATGAGATCCTGTTGGCTCAGTGAGAAGCTGTGCTATTATCTGGGGGTGCACTTTGCCTTCTGCTTAACTTGAGCTCCTCTTTGCAGCATTCCATTAAATTGATATTCAGTATAGAAACAGGATGGTGTTTTAAATAAATAAAAAATTGAGCACAAGAAATAAGAATATAGGAGAAAGGAGGGGAGGCAGTGAAGGGAAAAGACTCACTCAGAACTCCAGCTAGTTAAATGTTAAAAGAAAAGTCTTCCTGGGGAAATCATTCCCCTGCAGCACTGCTTTGCAATTGTCTGAACCTTATGTATATGACTATTGTGATGGTCTTCCTTTTCACTCCCTGGGCTTGGTTCAAGAGAATAACTGCACAACAAAACTGGCTTTTAACAAAATTCTTTTCATAACCCTCTCCAGGGACCTGCAGCAGCTGGATGACAGCACTCAGCTACCATTACTCTCCCATTTTTCAGAGACTGTTGAAGGTCTTACCACCATCCGAGCCTTCAGGTATAGTTTGTTTTTTTTTTTAAGAAACATAGGTATTCAAAACTGAGGTCATGTTATTTCTGAGACTGTTCTGCCTGGAAAGTACATTGAAGAATTTTAAGGATTTTGTGNAGACTGTTCTGCCTGGAAAGTACAGAATACCCAAAACACAGGTAAGGCGGAACTCCAAACATTGAAGAATTTTAAGCATTTTGTATGTAAAGGAGTCACTGTAAAAAAAAAAAAAACAGGCTCATGTGGGTGATCTGCCCTGTGGTTGCTGTCCAAACACTTGCATGCAGCATGAAAAAAGAACTTTAGGGCAAATGTGATTTAAGAAGCTAAATTAGCCCACAATTAGCACAGCATGTGGTGTGGCAGGCAATGGGCTTGGACAGTCTCCATGGCAGAACTAATATGCCCCAACGTGGTACAGACTAACCTGTGTTGATGTCCTGGTCAGATCAGCTGTGCATGCTGGTGACTTCAGGGGCTACAGTAGCACCCTAAGTTATTTTTCAGGTTGCTGGCTGAAAGTGTGGGTGTTTACACTGTTTTTGGAAATACGCAAGCTGGAGACCTTGCCTGTTTTGGTTTGTTTTTCCATCCCCATAAGCTCCCAGGAGAGCAGCCCAGGAATACCTGATAACGTGCCTGGGCTATGTGTCTGTGTTAGAAAACTGGCAGTCATGCTGACACCTCAGAGGGACCAATAAAACCACTGCTGAGCTTACCAGCTGCTTTCCCTGCACTAGGGCTATTCTTGTCTTCTCCCAGTTGACTGAAACACGGTCAGCTTTTCCACTAGATTCTCATCTAGATGACGGCTCTGCATTTTGTCAGTTAATTATTACTGTTACTCTTATGTCATTGAAACAGTAGTGCTTATTTATTCCTCCTAACCTATAATAATAATTTTGTAATAGAAGTAATACACAAAGTTAACTTAAACTATTTTAAATAGATTATAAATAGATCAAAGAAAGAACAACCAATTTAAGAGTTTGTTTCTTTTGGACTGAAGGTAGCTTACCCAAGAGTGGTAGAACAGCTTAGTGTTTTCCATTATTAATTACTGTTAGTGAATATTTAATTCATTAAGTGCCAACAGTGTTCTGTAGTTTGTGGTATGTCTGTTTTCAATTTTCAGGAAAATCAATTTCTCCTTTAATTTCTGCTTTTCTCGTCTATTCTTTTACTTGATCAAGAGGATCTTTGAAGCATTATGGCTGTATATTTTCTGGTGTTGATACAGAAAGCAGTATTCAATAGCATCTAGCTAATATTTTCAGTCTGTCACAGCATTCCCTCTTGATTCCTCCTGTCACTTTGGAATTAATTCCTCTGTCAGAGACCTGTGTTTGGTGCCTCCTTTTTCTTAAATCCTGCAGTAAGGGATGTGTCTCTGACCCAGCCAGCCGTGTGTGTTCAGTAAGTTCTGTGTTCCATCTGTCTGCCAGCCTCCTGCCTCAGCTGCTAACCCAGTTATTTTTAGGACTGTGTAGCTTTTCAGCTGCCTAACATATTAGCAGGAGTGGCGTTTAGACTTGCTAGCGTGAGCATCCCTAAAAATAACACTAATTCGGGAATCCATTCTGTTAGGAGGTGCCAGTTGTTCCTGAAGCGTCCTTACCCTTAGTTACTCTCCGTCCTGGATTTACTCAGAATGTGTATGGAAAGAAATGTACAAAAAAATCTGGGGGAGATCAGAAAGACAGCTACTGCTGCACCTACAAAAACACCTTCAGCAGGTGCCCTGACCTGATTTATAGTTTATTTTGACCCTTCAGATAGCATTAGTGCTAAGCAATCAACAAAAAGTAAATGTGAAGGGTTCTGCAAAGATTTGTCTGTATTCTTAAAGACCTGGTAATCTGGGGACACTTTTTGAAGAGAAATTCTGATATTTTTGATTCACTCCAGCAAGAGTGGTAACTTTGCATCCCTGTTCCACGTGCATATGCATGACTGACTCATGATGCATACCTCACATTCTCTGAGGCATATCTGCATCACACAGTCCCTCATGGTACAGAGATATGAAAGTTAAATGTGACTGAATTGGTTCCAGCAGCAGCACAGCCATGTCTCTGTGGTGTGGCGCTGAGGGCAGTGAGCCCTGAGGAAAGGAAGGGCTCCCTAGCTTTGACGTGGTGACACTAATGCCTGTTTTCAGAAACAACCATTCTGCTGTGCAGACACACCGGTGTGCTCACAGCCCGCCCAGATCCTGGGCTGCATCCAAGCACTGTGACCAGCATGGCAAGGGAGGGGATTCTGCCCCTCTGCTCTGCTCTTCTGAGACCCCACCTGCAGTGCTGCATCCAGCCCTGGGGTCCCAGCACAGGAAGGACATGGACCTGTTGGAGCAAGTCCAGAGGAGGCCACAAAGTTGATTAGAAGGATGGAGCACCTCTCCTATGAGGAAAAGCTGAGAGTTGGGTTTGTCCAGAATGGAAAAGAGATGGCTTTGGGGTGACCTAATTGAGGCCTTCCAGTACCTGAAGAGAGCCTATGAGAAAGATGAGAGAGACTGTTTACAAGGGCATATAGTGACAGGACAAGGGGAATGGCTTCAGACTGAGAGAGAACACCTTTAGATTAGATGTTAGGAAAAAAAATCCTTTACTGTGAGGGTGGTGAGGCACTGGGACAGGTAGCCCAGAGAAGCTGTGGATGCCCTATCCCTGGCAGTGTTCAAGGCCAGATTGGATGGAGCTCTGAGCAACCTGGTCTAGTGGAAGGTATCCCTGCCCATGGCAAGGGGTTGGGATGAGGTGATCTTTAAGGTCCCTTCCAATCCAGGCCACTCTATGATTCCCCATTGCACACAGCAGACATGTCTCATATGTCTTAACACATGGCTGAGTTGTGGACAGCTGAATTATTTCTTTTCCTCAAAATCATAGATTTTTATATAAAGTCTTTATTTTACTGTACTCAGAAGAAGGTTTAAGGTACTCTGCAGTGAATAAATTTGAAATAATAAATTCTACAAGCCATGTACTTCATACATACGCATTCTCATATTAGTATAAGGAGAACTAAGTTTTTAAATGGGCAGTGCTCATCGCAGCCGTAACAGCTAAAGGATAAGGTAAAGTTTCAAATGGGGAGATCAAGTTTATTAAACTTGATCATGTAATAAAAGGGGAGGAAAGTCAAGATTTGGGTGCTTAAACTAAATCTTCAGGTGTTTGAGCTTATATTACTGCCCCGGAATAGACTTTTGCACCAGGCTTGGGCATTATTAGCTGTAGTTGTTGATATACTTGATTATTAACATCACTTTAATTTACAATTATGCAATTAAATATGCCCAGCTAAAAGGGGTGACTGGCTGACTTGCACACTTGCCAAGACCCCAGCAGGGAGTCATTTCCCATACCTGCTGAATTCATAGCATATTTCATTGGTGCAGCTATTCAGGTGAGTGGGTGCAAATTCACTTTAACAAACTGTAAACAGGCTTATTTGCAATGAATCCTGTTTTGAGTACCGTGGCTAATTCCTTCAGGGAAGGGAAATCCAGTTCTTTCTAATCTAATACTTTCTGTTGCACCATGTGCTTGACTTCCATTTTTCAAAGTGCTCCATTTCTTTGGTGATAAGGACAAACAGATTTGTTTAATATGGGTGCTGCTATAATACGAAGTTCTTTGAGTTTATACTTTATAAATTGTTACAATTTCTAGGCACTGGGGTAATATAAATTTTAAAACCTGAACTTAGGATGTTGAGAAAAACTGAATTCTGCGGCATTAATATTCCTTTTCACAAGTACATGCGTGTATTATTTCTCTCATACATACTTTAAATTTTTTTAGTTTCAGATTTCTCTCTCTCTCTCAATTACCATGTCATAAAATACAGTTCTAAAATACCCAGTGGGATCTGCAAGTCCCACAGAATTTCAATACCATAATCAATGCAATAATATCCATAATATACTCCTTAAAATACTGCACAAATACAGTTTGCCTGTGTCTGATACAAGACTAAAAATGATGCCACTCTGAACTATTTGTAGGCTGTTTTATACCCCATGCCAAGCTGTCCATAAGCACATACCCCAGAAATTAAATGTGACTTTACATTTTTCCGAGACTTGAAGGCCTGATGCCTTTTTCACTCCTTCCCTCTCGTTTTCCTGCTTGCTTTCTTTCTTTCTTTCTTTTTCTTTCTGTCTTTCTGTCTTTCTTTCTGTCTTTCTTTCTTTCTTTCCTGTTTCTCTTTTTTAGGTATGAAGCCAAATTCCGACAAAAACTTCTTGAATACACAGATTCCAACAACATTGCCTCCCTTTTCCTCACAGCTGCCAATCGCTGGCTGGAAGTTCGCATGGCAAGTACATTGTTGTTGTTGTTGTGTATACACAAGTAATTTTTTACTTTTTCCAAGTACTCTGATGAGACATCCAACAGTTTTCCAGCCTCATCTCAAAGCTATACCTTTGCCCTCTGTGTCTCTCTCTCTGACTGTAAGGAGCATATGCCCAACCCATCCTGGACACTGAATGGGGTATGAATTTTCCCCGTAGCCTGCAGCTGTTTTTCCAAGACAGGAATAGTTTTCATGGGTCACACTGGCTCCTCTGTGTGTGAAGAGTGATCAGAGCTAGTTGAGCTGTGCCACCAGCCAGGATGTCATTGTGGGACCGTGTCAGTCAGTGTCAGCAGCCTCTGCCTTGTGGCTCCCTAGGAACATTTCAATGTCTTAGAAGCTCTCCTAATGCACAGAAGGATGTTGATAAGTTTGTGTCTGGTTTTGGTTCATCTGAAGAACACCAAAGATATTCAGTGGCCTGTTTTCTGCTCAATAAAGTGGCCTGACACAAGAAATGGTTTATTAAAAATAATTCCCTAAGAAGCAAGTCAATGAATTTTATGTTGTGGAATGTTATATCAGATTTTAGATGCAGATGTGGTACTGCTCTTTTGGTAAATTTAGATATGCTAAATGTAAGTTAATTCATCTTTCATGTCACTCATGTCATGTCTATGTAGTTCCATTTTGGACTCCTTTTTTACTAGTACCTTTTGCTGCTTTAGTTCAGGTATTGGGTATGACTCACAAGAGTAATAATATTTGATTTATATGTTCATGCCTAGACCATTTGAAGTCCCTAATTCTGATCAATGCCTATATCACTAAACAGTTCAAACACAGACAAATGAGTTTCCCTCCTACAGAGTTTGTTTTCTAGTCTGTTAGTCAATTTTGCTCAAAGAATTGTCTGTGGGAAGTCAAATCGCCAATAATTTAAATTAAAGCAGAAAAAGCCCCTTAAGGTAATAGGTACGTGCTGTGCAAGAAAGGCTTGATTGAACAATTATGGATGGTAGGAACTCAGCAGCAGCAGCAGAGCCTCGCAGCAGTTCATCAGCAGCCACAGAGATGGGATACATGAGCATTTCCCTCCTGTCCCAGGTACCATCAGCTGCATGATTCCAGCTGCCTCCATTACATGCTTAAGATATCTCTGTTGACTTCCCCAGCACAGCCCCACTAAACGTAATAAGGATGGGTTCCTAGGCAGGGTCTTTATGGAGTTCCATGGGGTTTTCTGCCTGTATTTCAAACTGTGCAATGGGTTTGTTATTTGGAATGCAAAGTAATGAGAACGTTTTAATCCTTTGTAGACTTATAATGATGGAGCTTATTCATATTCCTTCAGGAGTACATTGGAGCATGTGTGGTGCTCATAGCAGCTGTCACTTCTATTACCAGTTGCCTGTATAATAAACTCACTTCAGGACTTGTAGGCTTGGGACTAACCTATGCTCTTATGGTAAGAATCTCAGGATCCTTTCTGTCTCTCCCAAACGTTTTTTTGTAATTCTTCAGGGCACAAAGATGAACAGGAAGATTGAAGGTGTCTGTACATCTCTAGTGGGTACTGTAACGTCACTGAAACAGTGTGTTTACTTCAGTTCACATGTGATGGCTGACATATTTGAGTGTATACTTTCTTCAGCTTTGAGATCTAATCTCATCGGGGTGTTAGTTCAAATATGTCAACGAAACATGGACAAGTTGCATCATAATATTTTATATTGTCTTGTATTGTGAAGAATATGTTTTCAGTGCAACAGTTGTAATTATGCCCTGGTACATCATTCTAGATTGTCCAAACTTAAGTTACCAAAATTATGTCTTTTCATCTGTCTCTATTGTTCCCTGACCCTCTTTTCTGTTGGTGTAGATCAGATCTCCATCCTACCAAAGTATCTGTGCACTGCAGTTAGAAAATTTAGCCTTTAGTCATTGTTGCCTCCCTGTTGATGTTGTGCCATCCAAGTTGTGTTTATTCACAACTTCCACTTACTGAGGTGTTCCTGTGTAGGAATATAAACTGCATGCTGGTCAAATGATGCAAGCTACTAAAAATCTGGGATTCAGTCGTGTATTTGCTTTACATCAGGTGTCTAACTATCTGAATTGGATGGTTCGTAACCTGGCTGACATGGAGATCCAGCTGGGGGCAGTGAAAAGAATCAATGGCCTTCTCAAAACAGAAGCTGAAAATTACGAAGGGCTCCTTTGTAAGTGCAGTTTTGTGCAGCATGCAGAAAGAGATTGCTGAAATTTTAATGATTTTGCAGTGTATTGCCATGAAAAATGTAGTAAATCACCTAATTAACCCATTAATTAATTACAAGAGGATTGAATTAGTTTTTTTTTTTTCCTCTGTGCTCCTGGTACAGCTTCCTCACAGATTCCCCAGAACTGGCCAGACAGAGGGGAGATCCAAATCCAGAACCTCAGTGTCCGATATGACAGCAACTTAAAGCCAGTGCTAAAGCACGTCAATGCCCACATCTCCCCAGGACAAAAGGTAAAGAACTGCAGTGGCTCTCAGAAGCTCTTTAGACTAGCACATCACATAAATCAGAGTTTCAAAAACCATATCACAGAATGTTTTCATGACTGAATTACAGATTTTTCTCTTTTTTTTTCTCTCAAGGAATGTAGTGCACTGGAAAGGAGTCTGGGGGATTCTTAGCTTGGTGTGTTTAGACAGATGCCCCCTCCCCCCAGTATGCAGTGCCCTCCTGTCAGCACACAGTGCCAAAAGAAGTGACATTGAGCCCTTACAGTGCTAGACCTACTTTTCATCCTTCTCACATGGCTCTCTTGTCTTTATTCCCATCACTACCACTCTCCTATTGTTCCTGTTATAGGACTGGCCTTGATTTATCCTTACATGCTCAAACCCCTAAAAGGCAAAAAGCAAACACAGTGATTCTGTAATGGCTGGTTCCATTTGACTGATCTGTCAGGAGGAGAAGAGGATCATGTGAATCAGAACAGCTCCTCCACCCTCTCATCTGAAGTGTCAAGTAAAGATGTTACCCATTTCCTATTTTTCCATTGCTTGATGTTATCTGCTTTCTGTGTTACAGATTGGGATCTGTGGCCGAACAGGCAGTGGAAAATCCTCCTTCTCTCTTGCATTTTTCAGAATGGTTGACACCTTTGAGGGTAAGATAACACTTTTGTGTGTCACTCAAGCTTAGTTCCTGAAGGTTCTGTGTAGTTCTTTTCCTTAACAGCAGCCGCAGCAGCAGCTCTGAAGTGTGTTTTTCAAATCTGCAGGACATGGTCTCTGGCCTTGTTTAAATCTGATACCATCTGGCACCTAACAGCTGTGCCATTTATAAGCCAGATCGATAAAAATTCTGCTTGATAGAAGCAAAAGTCCAAGAGTGACAGACGACAGTCTTTTGTGCTGTTAAATCACAACAGTAGGAGCAAAGTATAAAAGGGTAAGGTGTTCAAGTGCAATGAAGGATCCATGCTCAAGGCACAGATGGGATCCACTAGACCCAGAAAACTCAGCAATTGGGGGTTGCAGCTTGGCCTGCTGCCCTGGAATTTCCTGCCGTATTTCCTGCTCTTTGTGCCATGCCCATGTGCCTCACGGGGTGCATCTCAATAAGATGCCAGCCTGTTTCCCAGCCACGTCACCCACAGAGCCCTTATGCAGAGCCAGACAGTTGTGCTTAGAGATAAAATTTCATAGTGCTCCACAGTAATTTGGCTTTCTGAAATGCTTGTTGGCCCTGGTAATTAATTCCTGATTGAAGTAATGTCTGACCTCCTTGTTTGATAGGTGTTTATACTGGTCAAGCAGTTAAGTAGTGTATCTAATCATTCATAAGATACTTCAGCTTACTCTGTATGCTTTCCAGCTGAGCTTAGTCTCAAGAAAGCTGTGCTTGCTTTTCAGTCAAAGCATGTTTCTTTGGTGAAGAAGGGGGTATGTGATACCGGGCCTGTTCCTGCTGTACTGCACTTCAGCCTGGAAGTGAGCCATGTCTTTGCCAGCAGCTGTGTGGCACAATAAGCACACTGTCCACTTTCTTTTAAAAACAGGGAGGATTATCATTGATGGTATAGATATCGCCAAGCTCCCCTTACAGACGCTGAGGTCCAGGCTGTCAATCATCCTCCAAGATCCTATTTTATTCAGCGGAACAATCCGGTAAGTGCTAAGCACCAGCAATAAATAAAAAACATGCAATTGCTTATATGTCATATAGTATGAATTATATATTATAATCGTACTGTATAATGATTTTTATACCAAACTGTTCAATTCCAGTCTCCTCAGCTGGAATAAGGAGGATCATTGCCTTCTGTCTGTGCTTTTAACTCACCCCTGCCAGACTGCCCTTTCCCTGTGCCTGAGCCTGGACAAGACACTGTTGGCAGAAGGCATTCCATGCTTGGGAAGTAGAGACAGCCACTATTTATTCCTCCAGGATCCAGTAATCAGTTTAGCTCACTGATCAAATACCCATAACCACCCAGCATTTCTTGAAACCCTCTTTCTCCTACATCTGTTTTCATCTGTCTGCTTTAAAATATAAGATGGAAAAAATGCAGGCTAAAAAATTGCTGTAGACAAAGAAGAACATGAGAAATACTAGGAAACCAGGTTATTTTACCCTGGTGCCTCTATCCATGTTTCTTCCATAGTGTTTGAGCCATTTCATCTGTGGCACCAAATACCTTAGTTTCTTTTGTTGTTTTTTGTGGGGCTTTCTGGTGGTTTTTTTTTTGGTTCTCTTCCTACTTCTTTGAGAAGGTGATGCAGTAGAAGCAATGGCAGAAAGTTCAAGTTTCCAACAAACATCGTTCCCTGTGCCATTTTCCTTAGGAAGGAGCAGTACAACCCTCAGTACATGGTTACATCACCTGCAGTTTTAGTTTCTACATAAGTCATTAGAGTTCACTGAAAAGGATACAGGCTTCTATGGTTTGCTGGACATGCTGGAGTAGAGCATGATTCATTCATGTCAGAAGATGATGTGACTGTATTCCTTTGCTTTATTAATTAATCTATTAAAAAATTATTTAGGCCAGCATCGATCCCTCACAACTCATACAGCAGAGCAGAACATAAAAATAGTGTTATGGACCATTAAATCTTTTATTGTCATTCTGTATGCTAATGTAATATGAGAGTCACATTTGTTGCTGTCACTTCTGGGCCTCAGCAAGCTAAAACAATGTTCATCTGTTCATAAATTCAAGATTTTTTCAATTGCAGTGAAGACTTGAATTTCATAATGTGGTATGTTAACATTTCTATAGTAGAAGAACAAAGAGACATTGTATTTAAAAGAAGAGAGGGTAGAATTTTGGCCTTTGCTAAAATTGAATGTTTATTTAAACTGAGGATAGCGACAGCTTTTTCTAGTAAAAAATGAGAATTTCCTTAGTTTATGCAGTGCAAAATAAATTCTAAAACCTTAAAGATATCCACAAAACAGGAAGCTTTTCCCTTTCTGCTCAACTGAGAGTCAAATTTGCATCTTAATCATATTGGCATAAACATTGACTAAGTCTGGGGAATTCAGTGGGTTCATACCAGTGATCAGAAATAGGTCCAGACCTTCAGCACACGATTCTGATTATCCGCAGGATGGTTTCTAAGGACACTAAAAGAAGAAATCCATTGCAGCAGTTTCTGTTGACTGATGTTCTTGAATTATCCACGATGCAGGTTTAACTTGGACCCTGAGAAGAAGTGCACTGACAGCATGCTCTGGGAAGCACTGGAAATAGCACAGCTCAAGCATGTGGTGAAGGCACTACCTGGGGGCCTAGGTAATGAGACTTCTTTTTGAGAATACTGTTTGCAGCATTCACAATGTTCCTGTTTCACACTCATTTATTAAGAGGGTAGTTGATGGAGAAAGAGCTTTTTAAAGTTTATGGAAGGTGACAAAGAGTGCCTGCAGGCAAATGTCCTATACCTGTATAAGTCTTTTGCCAACTGTACCTCTGGGGCAGAAACCTCTTCCTTTTCAAATCAATGAGAAAAATATTTGATTTCAGTGTGTCTTTGCTATGAAGCACTGAGGTTTATGGGTCTTGTGAATTCAAATAAGGTGTCAACAAGTCAGGTGTTACCTAGAAGACATTCTTTTGTATTTTTCGATAATCTTGTCCAGTGAGGAAGATTTCTAAAGCTTCAAGGTGTGAATCATTTGACTATGCAGAAAAAAAAATCAACCCCCCCCCCCCAACACCTAACAAAAACTGAACAAAAACCCACCAATAAACTCCCTTAAAATAGGAAGTTGCACAGCCTTAAGGTAAAGAAATTATGGATGCTGCTTTGACTGGGGATACAGTGTCCTGGACTGTGTGTGTTTCAGAGAAACTCACTCTTGAACATCCTTAAATACTTGGATGTCTAACACACACAGATAATATAGTGAGACAAAAGTACTGGTTGTTTTGAACACTGGAAATAAGCAGGCAAAAATGTGTCACCAGCAGCTGTAGGCCTAGGAGATACTACTTTATGCTGAAAGTGTTTTCCAAGAATATGCTCTATTGTGATCTGACCTTCTCACATCCACTCCCCCCATAAATACTGCTTTTGCTGTATCACTTCCAGATGCCATAGTCACAGAAGGGGGTGAAAACTTCAGCCAGGGTCAAAGGCAGCTGTTCTGCCTGGCAAGGGCTTTTGTGAGGAAGACAAGTATCTTCATCATGGATGAAGCCACAGCATCTATTGACATGGCAACAGTGAGTTTGAAGTGCTTCTGGTTTCTTTTCCTTGAGGGGGAGACAACTGATATGTGAAGAAAAAGGTGGAAAACAATTCTTTCTATTCTGTAATATGCTTACACCATATTTAGTGCAGACATATTTACAAGCCCAGGTAGTTGTGAGTCATTGCAAACAAATCTACAGAGCTTTTAAACCATTTCAGTTGGGATTTAATAGTTATTCCAGAACTGATTGCATTATGAAAATGAAGTGTGTTGTTTTAATTGGCAGTTGGGAGTTTCTAAAGTAAACGAAGCTTGGGAAGGTCAGCTGGGATGGTCAGTGAAGGGTGAATTGACAAGTGACAAGTTTCCCCAGCATGGCTGACAGGATAAATCAGGAAGTTAGGAGGCTTGAAAGTTGAATCAAGGAAGTAAACAGAGACACAGAAAAGACATACTGGATTATTGCATTAATTGCCTGGAATTTCTAGGCAGATGTTAAAGCACTCAGTAATAGGGCAGTGACTGGGTTTTAGCCAAATAAAATAGTACATTTTTTTCATTTATTACGTTGTTACAGGAAATATTTCAGTCTTCTTTCCTCTGTAAGTAAAGAACATAATTGGAGGGGTTTGTTAGAACAACTACAATTTTTAGTTTGGTACAATGTTAGCGTGTTCAGCTTCAGTATGGGAGCTATAGTGTACTCAGTCCAGTTAAAATACATTTTGAATTTTGATGCACTGAGGATAGAGTTCCTCTTTTGAAATACTTCTCTAAAGAGCAGATAACAGCAAATGAAGGTATCTGTGCTCATGACACTTCCAGGCAGTCTGGAATGCAGCATGTCGTCCTAAATAGCAAAGGATGAGTACTTGTTGAGTGAGAGCTATGTATGCTAAGGCAATCTTAAATATCATCTCCACTGTTAAATATGCCAGGTACAGCACAGTCCCTTGCTTGTCCCTGCCACCCCTTGGTGTTAGATGTCCCCATTGTGCCGGAACATTCCTGGCCTTGCAGCGGGTGAAGGACGCGCCACAGAGGCGCCAGCACAGGCAGCCTGGCAGCACCCGGAATTCACCTTGGGTTTCCTCACTGTGAAACTGAGGCCAGGATGGCAGGAGGCTGGGGCCAAAGCACAGCTGTGGTGTCTGCTGAACCCCAGAGGCAGTGGGAATGGCAGGAGCGAGCAGTGGGAATGGCAGGAGAGACCAGGCTCTGGCTTAGTTCAGGCATGGAGCTGATTTTTCACTTCTGCAATGGAAGATAAATAAAAGCATGGAATAGTCAGTGGTTACTTAAGCCTTCTTAGTCTCTGTGTCTGTTGTGCAACTTCTGTTGTTTGAAAAGCACCAAATGTTTTTCCTTCCCTAGGAGAACATTCTCCAGAAGGTGGTCATGACTGCGTTTGCTGACCGTACCGTGGTGACAATAGCAGTAAGTACAGTTCCTGCTGCTGGTCTGATGCAATGGAATGCATCGGAAATGCCCCATTAGTCACTTCTTGTCCGTGTTATTAAATGTGTTCATTAGGCCATTCATCTTTTTTTTTTTAAATGTAAGTTTTCTTTCCCATTTTTAAATTTCTTACTTAAATTCATAATAGTAGCTTCTTCAATGTGTTGCATGATGCTAAATCAGATTGCTTGTAAAGGTGCATAAGCTAAGTATGCTCTCTATCTTCTGTTTCCCATTTTAAGCTAATTTAAAATACCATCTACTCTGACTGCTGTGAAATATAAGTTTCATCAAGCTAAACTAATCATTTAGCTAAGAACAGGTAAATACACGTATTTCAGGGAGGTGAAAGGAAGTCAGTATGCTTTCTTAACGTTTAAAAATTGAACACAAGAAATCTCTGCTGAGGAATCTTTGAGCATCATTTATTTTCACCTAGCAAATGTGTAATAGAAGACCTGATTTATCTTATGGTACCCATCCAGTGTGTCATTATAAAAAAACCCAAAGGAATCATAAGCATGGCATTTCCTGATTTCTCAGCATGAAAATTCAGAGTTGTACTGCATTCTGCATTTGTCTATCTTTTTCAGTTTGCTTGGGGACAGGCTGAAAAAGCTCTATTAGTCTTTTACTCTCTTAGTGAGTTTTAAACTGCACCGTTCAAACAAACAGCATCTTGGAGTAAACTTTGAATGTTTTTGTTTGCTTCCAATTGTAAATGTGGTTTACAGCAGGTGGGTTTGTATTCAAAATGTTCTCTAGTAAAAACATAACATAGGGATGTTGTGGGATGGGTAGTGGTTTTAGGGGTTTTTTTGTTTGTGTTGTTGGTTTTGGGGTGTGGTTTTGGTCTGTGTTTGTTTTGGTGGGTTTTTTTCCTGGAGAAAATCCTATGTTCCTAATTTCTGTTTAGGAAGAATAGGAATAGCAGGAGTTTAGTACTGGCTGTCTGTTGTCTTCTGTGTTACTCACAATTACCAGGGTGGCAGCACTGATTGTGTTACACTGAAAGAGATCAGAAAAGGGCAGTAAATTCAGCTGGAATATGATATTTCAGTCCCCTTCCCCTGCCTGTGGACTGGATAAATGTTACAGAAACTGCAGAAGAGATGAGATTTGTTGATGCCGTCAGTGATTATTTTATGGAAGGAAATACTGGAGTTGTTTTGATACTGAGGATGCCCAAGACTGATTAGGAACTTTATGAGTGAAGAGCAACTGTGTAACAGCAACCATAATACTCTGAGATTAAATGTCCCTGCAGGAGTAATAGAGACCCAAAAAATCCCAAGTTACACTTAATGTTAATTGAATTCTCTTACTATGAAGAGGCTTGCAAAAAACTAACCCCAAAA
>VYZT01024187.1:1999-37864 GCA_013400735.1 Pomatostomus ruficeps | reverse complement strand
GGGGAGGAGGGAAGCTAGAATAAGCAGTGAAGAGGATTGCATCTGACAGGTATTATGGAAATTACCAAAGCATTTTATTTTAAAAAAAATTGAAACAATGTATGCTATTTATTTAGGAAATGCTTGAGTTAGGATAGAAAGATGGTGGTATGGATAAAGAAATAAAAAAGATTATTAGGAACAAGAAGGCTAAACTCAAAGTCCATGGTTTGCATATACCTTGAATATTGGGTGTAGTTCCAGTCTCCTCATACCCAGAAGAACATGTTGCAACCGAAAAAAGTTGAGAAGCACAGGATGATTTTGGGGGTGTTGGATTTGTTCCTGAAGGGGAGCAGCTGGGCAGGCTGGGGCTCTTGTGCCTGGAAGAAGGACAATGTAAGGACATGTGAGAGAGGTCTGCAGAGTCACGAGGCAAGGGGCATCAGATGGAACTCTGAGCAGCAAGGCCCAGAGCACACAAAAGGAGGGAATATTTGTCCATATAGTGCAGAGAAAGTATGGAAGAATCTTTTCCAAAGGCTAGAGATGCAAAATGATTATGAAAGCTCAAGAGAAGACATGGCCCAAGTCTTGTAAAATTGACTAGATCAGCTTTCTAAATAGACAAACCACACCAAGCTGAGGAACCACCCCAGACCCAGATGTGATCCAGGACTGGGAGAATTCCCAACTTCCCACAGGCAGCACCACACTCAGTTGCCCGGTTCCTGCTCTGCCTGGCTGCCTGCTTTTGGCAGCACTTGGTAGCAGAACTCTGGGCTGGGGACATTCTAAAGGGAGCTCACAGGACTCTTCCTACTGAAGTACCTGTGTACTTGTTAGGTACTTGAGTGTCCACCTGGCTTTTGCTCTGTATATTTATCTGCAGTATTTGCACAGCAAATTAGGATGAAAAGTTGGATAAGTAGCCTTAATCAAACTTAAGCTTCATAGGAAAATTAATTTGTGGAAATCTGTCTTATCCTGGCATATATTGAATAAATCCACTGACCTGGCATTTTGTTTCCTTGTTTTTCAGCACCGTGTGCACACGATCCTCAATTCAGATTTGGTTATTGTAATGAAGAGAGGGGTTATTTTGGAATATGACAAGCCTGAGGTTCTGCTAGAACAAGAAGATAGTGTCTTTGCTTCTTTTGTACAAGCAGATAAGTAATAAAAATAAATAAAGCATTTTAGAATACAATTTTATTATTTTCTAAAAATGTAAAATACCTGTAAATAAATATTATTTCATAATAAATTGAGCTTTTCCTTTTTTAATAAAATGAGCCATTTTTTCCATCTGAAACATTAATGAATTATCTGTGTACTTTACTTCCTTGTATACAACTACTTTTTATTTGCTGCCAAAGAATCGTGAAATATAGTTGAAAAAAACTACATGGGTGAAATACAACAGGATACACATCAAACAAACATAACCAGCATGGAGTTTTTATGTAACTCTCAAACCCCCCTGTCATTAATTAACGTTATTTTTTGTCTGTCATAGCCCTACTGTAGATGATGCTCATGACTGACTAAATGCAGAAGGAAAAATTATATACCAAAGGTATTTCTCAAAAGCTTGTATCTCTTTCAAATGACTCTGTAAAGCTTTAATAACTAAATATAAAGTCTATGAAACATTTTTTTTACTGTGGTTTATTGATAGTGCCTGAGTTGTGGCTTAGACTCTCCTTTAATACCATCTAGAAATTAATCACAGTCTGATTCCATCTTTATGCCCATTGAACACTATCACGCTGATTCCAAGCAGGATGGAGGCAGACTCCCTCCCAAACTGTGAAGAAGCTGAGAGGAGGCAGGCTGTGATAAAGTATCAGTGTTTAATGTACACTGTTTCCAGACCACTGCAGACAAACCAATTCATCTGGAAATTATCCCTCCAATTCTGGTAAATAAACAGTATTAAACCTTTCACTGCAGCTCAGGGCCATGCGAGCTTGACTCGTCATCTCCCAGTTTCACATACTTCACCCACTGTCATGCTGTTTCTAGATTTACTGTGACCCTTACCAATAAATTCTGTATACTTAAGTTTTAACCACTGAAATTACCCTAGACAGCTACTTATCCCTGCCCTGTGACAGTCATCCTGGGATCTTTTCATTAATAGAGGGTTAGAATGTCAATAACCCAATGGAAGGCTAAGAATGAGTTTTTCACTGTTTTTCTTTTTACAGCAAGTTTGCCTTTACATCCTTTTTTTTGTTACTTCCTTTGTTTGAAGGATTCCTAGCACTTAGAAGAACTCTTTTCCCCTCTCACTCTAGCCTGCTCAATTAGTTTGGAACCTGTTTTTAAAGGTTTTATTTTCTGGAAAAAGACACCTCAGTGTTCTCATGAGATATGTGATATTTTAAGGCATTGCTTCTAGCACTGCAGCAGAGAGCCAGGGAAAATGAAGAACTGTTGTTGCTGTTTGTGTTACCAGTTCCAGAGCAGAGTATTTGCAGCATCTGCCTGCTGGTATTTGGGCAATAATGAAGGGCAGGTAAGTGGCACCAGAGGACAGAGTAGAAAGAACAGTGGTAAAAGGAGGTAGGATATGGTTTTGCAGATGAAAGGCATGAGCTCTGTCAGTGCTTGCTACACTTCGAGAGAGAAAAGCAGTTGGGAGCTTTCTCCTCCTCCAGGGAATTGTTTGCTGGGCAGTGTCCAAGAAAGAATGGCTGCAGAACTATTGGTGTGTTTTTACCCTGGAATACCCGGCTTCCATTAGGGCTGAGAGAGGAGAAGTGGGAGCAGAGGGGCACAGAGCAGGTTTCTGCTGCAGCTGCTGTGTGTGCTGTCTCCTGGCTTCCCATCCCTGCTCTAAGGCAGGAGCTCATCCTGTAGAGGCTTGGGAAAACACCGCTCTGCAGGACACCTCAGACTCCTGCTGCAGAGGCTCTGCAGCCATCTCGGGAAGCTCCTAGATTCTAATGGCAAGGGCAGAGATGCAGGGAAGTGAGGTTCCATGTGCTTTTAATTAACTGCCTGGGATTTGACACTGCAATTTGGACTCGCTCCTATTCCACAGGCTTCTGACAGCCTCACCCAGAAGGGAATGCAGGGGAGGAAAGGACACAGCATATTGCTAAGGAGGCTGTATTCTGTCTTGCAGTATTAAGAAATTAGAACTCAAAGTACAAGTGTCATACATTTCCATTTTACATGGGGCTTGTATTTCCCAAAGCAGCATTGCAGGAGAGTAGGGTGAGTTCGTTCATATCCAGTAATTACGCATCTTTTTAATGGCACCACACTGCTGAATCAGTATGTGTGAACAGGGAGGCTCTCAGCTGCCACTTGGACAGGCCATTTCCTCAGCACATTTTATCTGCTCTTGTTTACATGGGGCCAAGTCCCAGGGAGTTCCTGCCCCTAACTCCAAAGGGTTAAGAGTTTCACCAGTGAGCAGAAGCAGTACCCAAGAGCATTATTCTATGGTGTGAGGCTCACTGACATTATCCAAGTCACTAAGTCTGAGTAAACCACGAGAGAGGCAGCCCAGGAGTCACTGCTGACCCAGGCTCACAAATGTGTTTGTATGGCAGTGAAGCATTACTAAGCAAAGAGCTGTACTGCACTGGCTGCAAGACAGTGCAAGCCAAGGCCAGACTTTCAGTTCTCCTCAGGGTTAGGACTCATCTCAGTCCCAAAGACGTTAAGGGATAGGCTGCCCATGAAGATGCAACCAGAGGTTTTTTTGTTGCTTTGTATAAACGCTTCCATTATACAAAAACCTTTATAGCATTTATTCCCTTGTCTTAGTGGGGCCAGGAAACAGCATGGCTGCTTCATCAGCCCTCTTCCCAGCCCTGCTCATGCCTTCCCCCGTGGCTTTGCATAACCAACTCTGATCTCTTTTCTTCTGCCAACCTACTCGTACTGCAAGGTGATTTGTGAGGCGTAATTCCTGTTAGACTAACACTGTGTGGCCTCTTAAGCCTTACTCGGCTTCTAAAGGCAGAGGAATAACAAGGCAACAACTAAATTCTAATTTGACAGTTATCATAAGATCTTATTTGATAGCCATTAAAATTAGATAAATAGGGCCAGGGGGAGTTTTGAAGCCTAAAACCTATTTTGTGGGTGGAAGAACTTACCCCTCATGATTCAATACTACAGAGTGGGATTGTTCATTCCTGTGAGCCCAATTTGTTCAGCAGCTCTTATCACAAACATGTTGGCTCACTCAGAAGATCTGTCACGTTTTTCTTTTAAGTATCTGTCACCTGATCCATGAAGACAGGGCTTCTTTTTATTCTGCTCTAGAAATTCTTCAGCAGAAGCCACTCGCTTTGCTATCCCATCTCAGCCCCTAGCTGCTCAGAGATGAAGAAAAAAGAAGTAAGAGGCAAACTGCAGTCCTAATAAAGAACAGAAGTGGAAACAAGGAAGCCCTGTCCTAGAGACTTCAGGATTCCTAAAAGCAGCCTGGTGAGTGTGTTCACAAAGCACCCCTCCTTGGGTGGTTTGTAGCATCAGGCCATGCAGCAATTCACTCTTCCTTTAAAACCCTCTCCCCCGGCACTGGTTTTTATCCATTCCACGTTTATGGAGGTACCGCCCTCTGGAGGAAAAGGTACTGATTAAAGACCGCGGTTAGAAAAGAGTAAGGAAAAACGGCACAAAAGTCAGGACTGCCTCTTGAATTCCTGTGTCCGTGTCTGCAAGGGTGTAAAATGCTGCCTGTGAGCTGCATGGTGGTGTACAGCCTGTGTATGCTCACTGCAAAATGCTGGAAGTAGGACCTGCCACCAGCTGCACAACTACACATTTGACAAGTAAATCTTCAACTTTTTCCATCCTTTTGGTTTTGGGGTTTTCTTTTGTTTTAATGTTTAGAAAGAAAAGTACTTTTTAAAAAAAACAACACTAAACTTTTTTAAAAGTTAAATTGTCATATAAAGCATGTAGAACTAAAAGTGTAGGTGCAGGTGACATTCACACCAAGTATATAAAAAGAGTCTAGCAGACAAAGGGCTGCAGAGAAAGGGGAAACACCTTTGGCTAAGCTCAGTGGCCTGGCAGCCACATGCCAGGGCACCTTGCTGCTATTCTAGCTTTATTTCTCGAAGCAGCAAGAAAGATAAACCAGAACAAGAAAAATCATGGGGTATTGGGAAAGTGACCCCTCCAAAAGGAGTTGATGTGTGCAAGGACATGCCACTATTCATATATAAAAAGTAGAAATAGTCTAAAGTAATAGCAAACATTTAATTACAAGACCTATAACAACTGCTCGGAGAGGTCAGAGTGCTTACTTCAAACCACTATTCCATAATCCCTAAGTGGGCTGCTTTAAGTAGCCGTAGGTGGTGAAAGTGAATTTCAACCCCAACTGGCTGATTCCCAGATACCAACTGGACAATTGCCTTGCCCAGGGAATCAGTGCCAAGAGCTGTTTACAGTGTGTACCAAAGCACTTAGAGCCAAATCTGAGGGGAAAGTCCATGGACATGTGTCTGCAATTAGAAAAAAAATAATCAGAAATCCATTGGTACTAAAGAAAAAACTCTTATCCAGAATATCCTGGGATGCTGTAGCAACTTCACAATGTTGGTGCCTAAACTGAAATAGAAACAAAATATTGAAACCAGAGGAAGTAAACACACAAATGAGAATATTGCTGTTTACACAGCAGAGAAGCCACATCAGAATGTTTTCAAATAATGCATCTTGTCAGGAGGATACATCCTTATAGGCATGCCCATGTATGTATTTATTCTCATAGACACATGACGGTGCCCCGCACAGGTTCTAGCTTCCTGCCCCCTTTGTTGCCTTCTCCGAGGATTTCGATGCCTGTCTGGAAGTTCATGTCACTGGGGGTTAACCCTTTGCAGGCAGAGCCTTTTTTTGCAACTTTTACTGCTGTTTGGATCGTAGATATTTTCCTGAGCAGCCATAGCTCACATCATTACATGGTCTCCTCTGTGCAGAAAAAAAATGAATCCTTGTTTATTCTAAATAACTCTACCAAAATTTTAAGTGGTATTGAGCCCCTTTAGCTTGAGGTTTCTGTTTAACCATTACATCCTTGGATTTAGCTTCCTCGAGCAAATTTCCTATCACTGCCTGCCCGATTTATCAGATGAATGCTTTCCTCCTACTTACCGAAAGACATGCAGGTGAATTTCAGTTTGTTGTTATTATTGTTGTTGTTATTATTTAATTATTATTATTTTACTGTTATTTTACTATTATTGTTGTTGTTTTGTTATTGTTATTATTATCATAGTCATCATTATTATTATTACAAATTCCTTTTTTGAAATTGGTCAGTCCCTCCTTTTTCCCCCCCCCCATTTCACGGAATAATCACTCGAGATGAAGCCACAGCATCCCACAAAGGAGCCCCTGTTAATGGAAGGCAGCAAATCCGTCCTGGGTCAACTGGTTACATACAAACCGCGGCGCGAAACCCTTCCTCCAGAGGGAAAAAAAAAAAAAAGAGAAAGAATAAAAGAAAGAAAGGAAAGGAAAGGAGGGTGAAAAGGTAAAGAAACGCCCCCAGCNTGCCCGCGGCGCACACACGGCCCCGGGCAGCGCCCGCGCCGACACACGGACAGACACACGGACACGCAGAGCCCGGCAGCCGCGCTCCCTCCGCCCCCCGCGGCCCGGGGCGGTGCGCAGCGGCGGCGGGAGCCATGCTCTCCAGGAAGGGGATCATCCCCGAGGAGTACGTGCTGACCCGGCTGGCCGAGGATGTGCCGGATCACGCCCGGTACCGCGCGCGGGAGCGCCGGGCGCGCTTCGTGGGCAAGAACGGCGCCTGCAATGTGGCCCACAAGAACATCCGCGAGCAGGGGCGATTCCTGCAAGACATCTTCACCACCCTGGTGGACCTCAAGTGGCCGCACACGCTGCTCATCTTCACCATGTCCTTCCTCTGCAGCTGGCTGCTCTTCGGCATGGTCTGGTGGCTCATCGCCTTCGCCCACGGGGACCTGGACCACAGCACCCGGCTGCAGCGGGACCCCGCCGAGGGGGCGGCGGGCTCTCCGGCCGGCTTCGTGCCCTGCGTGACCAGCATCCACTCCTTCACCTCCGCCTTCCTCTTCTCCATTGAGGTGCAGGTGACCATCGGCTTCGGGGGCCGCATGGTGACGGAGGAGTGCCCGGCCGCCATCCTGGTGCTGATCGTGCAGAACATCGTGGGGCTGGTGATCAACGCCATCATGCTGGGCTGCATCTTCATGAAGACGTCGCAGGCGCACCGGCGGGCCGAGACGCTCATCTTCAGCAAGCACGCGGTCATCGCCCTGCGGGAGGGCCGGCTCTGCTTCATGCTGCGCGTGGGCGACCTCCGCAAGAGCATGATCATCAGTGCCACCATCCGCATGCAGGTGGTGAAGAAGACCGCCAGCCTCGAGGGGGAGGTTGTGCCCCTCAACCAGATCGACATCCAGATGGAGAACCCCGTGGGGGGCAACAGCATCTTCCTCGTGTCCCCACTCATCATCTACCACGTGATAGACAAGAACAGCCCCCTCTACGACATCTCCCCCATGAACCTGCACCACCACGAGGACCTGGAGATCATCGTCATCTTGGAAGGGGTGGTGGAGACCACCGGCATCACCACGCAGGCCAGAACCTCCTACCTGGCGGATGAGATCCTCTGGGGCCAAAGGTTTGTGCCCATCGTAGCCGAGGAAGATGGGCGATACTCGGTGGACTACTCCAAGTTTGGCAACACGGTGAAAGTGCCCACGCCCTCGTGCACTGCCAGGCAGCTGGAGGAGGACAAGAGCATTATGGACACCATGTCACTGTCCCCTAAAGGCACAATAAGGAAGAGGTCTGTCAAGCTAAAGCCCAGGTTTACCATAAGTGATGAGCCTTCCTGATGCCTTCTGACTGGGAAGCTCTGTTAGGGCTTTGTGTCTGAAAGATCTTATGAACTCAAAACACTGAGGTGGCCTCTTACTGTTTTTTAAAATTCAGGTTGGTAGCACAAGGTATGTTCTGGTGTTATTTATTGTGGGGAAATCTAAAGCTAATTATATTTTTTTAAAGGTGTGAGAGATTTCAAGCAGAACTGGGAGCAGGGAAAATCATGGTCTGCAGCTTTAAATTTCAATTCAGACTGTTTAATTGCACGATCATTCTGCATTGATTCAACTGCAGATAATGACACATTTTCTCAAAAAATAAATGTATATTTATCCTCAGAGATTTCAGTTTTTAGGGTCTTGCAGTGTTTGCAAGTCAGTAGTTTTTAACTGGTGGTTTTTTTCCTAACTTGAACAATCAATATAGCAAAATAAAATATTAATAATTAATAAAGTAGGCTGGATTTAAATGATAACAGAAGGGTCAGGCAATGACACAAGACCAGGTCTGGAAGTGTCGATATATTATACTGTATGTCTCAAAGAAATTAACTGCTGGATTTGCATCATCCATATTGTGCTGTATGGAGCCACTCCTACCACATGCAGTATGAAATGTATTTGAATATTTACTTTTGTTTATTTTAAAAGCCTTTACACTTCCAAAATAAAAAATTCAGGAATACCTTTTTGGACTGTACATTTCTGAGAATAAGCAATGTTTTGCTTTTGAAAGGAGTAGCAGATAATCTACAATTGGAATAAATTATAAATGGGAAAAATTCTGCATTTTAATTTCTAAATGAAGAGAAACAACATTCCCCCTCCCCGAGCCACATGGCAATAGGATACTCAGTACAAAAATTAACCTCTCCCTTGGGTCACGGTGAATTCTGCTAGTTAATCAGGGAATAAAAATAGAATTACATATTTTAAATGAAAGGGCAGTGCTAAATGCTGAAAATGTATCTGCATGCAGTAGGGAAAGCCTTCTATTCCTTTCCCTTTTGTCAGAGAAGCGGAGGGTTTTGTGCTTAGGGGAAGGAGGGTGCATAAGGCAGCGTGGTCACTTCTGGGATGCCGTGTCACAAAACATTTTCCTGCTGAGGAAATGATTCCCTTTCCAGTTTCATCCCAACCTCCCCACGCAGCTGGTGCCTGCCTTGGTTTTTAGCTGAATGCAGGATCTGTCATTTCCCAGCAAAGGTGAAGGAGCCATGTTCACTCCCTGGAGATGCTGGTACCAGTGCAAGTTTATTTCTACACAGGGTCGTTAGGAGATAGCACCAGTATTAGCCACAGGGCAAACTGCCACCTGCATAAAAAAAAATATGATGTCCAAATAAGACCTAAATAAACATCACAGAACTGATCCAACACCTGGTTACACAGGCTGTGCAGAGAGGTGCCAACTTACTTGAAACATAATTATTCAAGGACAATCTAGTATTAAGTCTTGTGTGTTCTGTAGTTCACAACAGACACCTAAAATGATTTGCGTTGGCAATAATATGGCAAATTTCTGATGCTTGGTCAATGTAACTATATGACAAACTCATTCAAAAGGGTAAGGAAACTTCCATAGTGACTATGGAATATTTTCAGGCATCTGTAATAAAACAAATTAATGTTTGGGTGAAATCAAATATTGGGTTAAAATGAAAAAAATCTTTGTTACATTTTCCCTCTGTATGTATTTCAGTTTTATGAAGCATTGTCAGACTGCCAGTTACAGGAGTAAATGCCTGCCCAGTTTCCAAATCCCCAGTACACCAATATTATTCTGTGAACAGCTCTGAAAATGTGATACGGGTTTCGCAGCAAAAATACAGTAAAACTAGCATTAGCAAGTAGTCAGAAAAGAGAATTTGGAAAGGCACATTTTATATTTGTAGTCATGACCCCCCCCTCATTTTTTAAAATAGGGCGTGATTAAATGCCTTACATGATTAAATTTCTTCTGTAAGACTGAGTTTTTTATCACATTATTTTCTGGCTTTCCCTTTTACTGCCCCTGTTCGTCTCCCATTGCCTGTCAGAGGACATTTACAGCAGAGCTCCCTGCATTTCCGAGGCACCTTTGTTCCTGTGAAAGTTCATTGCTCTTTATCACTTGCCACAAAATCCCTGCTCTGTTCTCACGAGACTCATACACAAAATATTAGTTGGCTTTCCAGTGACTTGGCCTCTCCATAGCCTCCTTAGTGCCTTATTTCAGTGTGTAAGACACACCTTGAGGTTCTCTCCTAAAACCTCTTCAGCTCTGGTTGCATTTTAAAGCTCTTTTCAAGATTTGACCTAAATGTAAAGCAGTTTCAACAGCAATACCATGCAACTATTTTCAGGAACTGATGCAAGCTTCTTTTTTGCCTCCGGGAAATCTGTGAAGCTGAGAGGTGGAAAATTCTCTTTGTTCCCTGTGAGATGGGAGGGGAAAGATGGGAAGAAACAGCTTCTGTTCACTGGGCTGCTGTCAGGACCATCTTTTATGTCACTTCTTTTACAAGAATCTGCCTGATTTTCCTGAAGTCTTGCAAAAAAGAGGCATCATAATATTATGAGGAAGGCAGGATTTGTGCTGTTAAAATCACCACAGTGAATTATTTGAATCAAAATGCTGGTGATTTTGAATCTTGGGATTGTTGTGATTTTAAATCCTTCTGTTCTTTCACCATTTAAAATATTCAGAAGCATTTTGGGGGCAGAGCAAGGAAGGATGAGTGTACTTATTTTGCACTAAGGATATTACTTCTTTTTGTCATTTACAAAGTATTTGGGAACACAGGTATCTGAAATTGTCCCTAAAGTTGTCCTGCTGACCGCCCCCTTTCTCTGTAGGAAGGCTCTGAAGAAGGCGTCAGCGCTATCATTTGCCACAGAAAATCCTCATTCTTAGCAGTGAGCAAACGCTATGTTTTCCATAGTTGAACTCAGAAGTGAGTGGGCTTTTGAACCTTCTATTTCAGCCTACGTCTGCTTTTTGAGAGGTGGTATCACAGCTCGGATCCTGCTGAGCAGCTGGGGAGAGCTGTGGTTCCCACGTGTCCTCTGCACAGAAAGTGGTGTGAGGGAGGCTGGAGCCTGTGTCACCTGCTCAGGGCTTGCCCTGGCTGAGCCATGGACATGGACAAAATAGGAAGCCCAGGGATGAGTTTTGGCTGTGGCAGAACCAGCTGAGTCCATGGAATTGCCTTTTATGTGCTTCAGGAGACCATTATCAGCTTGTACTCACAAGTTCACACTGTTCAGTGCATTTGAATTGGAGTTTGTGGAGCTGCTTGGATGGAGAGAAGGATCAGAGCTGGTTAATCAGAAAGGGAGACTGGAGAATGCTTATCTTATATGCCATGGTTTTAAAATACTTGTAGTGACTACTGGCCACAGGGCATCTCAGTTCATGTTGCATTTCCTAATGAAATCAAAACATATGTTTGTAAAATTAGAGTGTAACAAGGCCCAACTTTGTCTCTTTATCCCTCGAGGCATATGATAAGTACAGTGTTATAGCACTGTACTTTGGTAGGACGTGTCCCTGTAAAACAGCTGCAAACCAGAAATTAACTAAAGAGACAGCATTCAGGGACACAAAATAAATACTTTTAAAATCCAAAAGCTACACAGCATGAAGACAATGTCAAGCAGTAATAAACTCTTTTATTTTGAAGCACCGGCGAAGGCGTGACGATGCTGAGATGAGAGATTGGAGACCTAAAAAGCAGATATGAGAGGCTGGAATGAGAGCTTTTAACAAGGCCAAGGCCTAGATGCTAGCACAGATTAGCAACAGGGTCAATGTCAAAATTCAGGCTGCCCTGTAAAGTGAGACTGCGGGCTGGGCACGATCGGCATTGCTCAACCCAGTGGGTAAATACTGCTGCTTGTTGAGCAAGCTACGGGTCACAACAGACCCCTGTTGGAAACACTGCTAGGAGGACTTGTTGGGGTCTGACCCTTGTGGTTAGTTATGTATAAATAATATCAAACTAACCAGTAATTAACAGTTCTTTGAAAACTGAATTTGTTTCTCCATGTTTTCATTAGTTTTCCACTCTTTGTACCTCAGCCACCCCTCAAGGTAATTATTGTAGGTGTGCTAGCACTGATTGTTTTGATTTGGGACAAAGCACAAGAGTGTTTTGGGGAGTAAAATACAACATTAAAATAGGTACTAGAAACCCAAAAACTTCTGTGCAATTGCCAAGCTTGCAACTTTCACAGTGATTACTTGTACAAAGCATGGAAATACCTATTCCTAGGAACTGGGTATTGATAAACCACCATAGATTATTATATTTTGCAGGTCTTTGTGGAAGGGAAAACGGTTTAGCTCTTCAGATTAGGGTTAAGGAGAAGGGGTTAAAGTTCAAAATCAGTGCATTTTAGGCTGCCTGGTTACACCGTTCCCTCTCCCTGTGCTTGCTCAGTGTCATACTGGTGTTTCCACTAAAAATGGGCAGGATAAGTGCTCTTTGCAGGGCATGTTCCCATGTGGCACTTCATTCATCCAGGGCCAGCTGCCCCATTCCAAGCTGGACATCTCCAGCCCAACAGCCCTGATCCAAGCACCCTGGAAGGCAGCAGGAAAATTCCCACCCATGTCAGTGTATTTTTGGCTCAAGGGATATCACCTGCCAAGGTGCTGCAGCAGAGAGGGGGATTTTCTGCTCCCTGCAGCCCTTACGGGAGCAGAGGTGCTGCTGGCGGTGAGGAGGAGGCCGTGGGCAGCTGGACCGTGTGCTCAGCGTGGCTGGGGCCTGCCTGTAACCAGTGACTCAGGGCACTATTTCTGATCCAGCGACAGGAGAGAGATACGTGATACAAACCTCCACAGCACACGAAGGAGAACTATTAAAAGAGCAGAAGACATTCCTGAGAGGCTGCAGATACTGCTCCGTCCTGCTCTGAGCACTGCTGGGTGCCTGCAGAATATGCTGCATGTTTTCCTGGCTTACGCTCCTGTTTTAATTCATAGTGTGACTTTAGTGAGTTATCACAGGGCAGTGACTCGGTTTAAACAGAATTTTCAAAAATCAAAACCTGCAGCCCCTCTTTGCCGCTTGCCTCTGTCGGCCTTTGCGCCTGACTTACTCAGAGTTTAAATGCAGATGACACCACCCTGTGAGGTTTCCTAACCAGCCCCCCCACCACAGAGCTGAGCCACATTAAATGGCAATCCCATCAGAACTGGCCAGAGCCTGGGGGCACCTCGTAGCCCCACAGAGAAATGTCTTCTCCTCCCTTCCCTCACAGGAGCTGAGGCACTGGGGAGGAGTGCTAGAGGAGGAGTGGGGCTGCCACCCTTTCCCTCCTCTAGCTGTTCCTTGTTCATTCACTCTTTTAAGTGGCCAATACCTGCTTGTAAGTTTTGCCTTTGCTCTCTGCCTAAGAGAAGGGAGGTACAGGATATGAATACCATTATTGTTGTAACATTCACAGTAATATCATTCCTGAGCGGAGTTGAAGGACTGAAATTGACATCGAGCATCAGTGCCAGCAACAGGAACCTTGGACTTCAATGAACTTCAACTCCAGCTCCCATTTTAATTCCTGGGCATTCAAATCCAAGAAAGCTTGCCAGGGAGTTCATTAGCACCAGGGTTTCCCTCTTAGGGCTGGGCACTACTAGGTTAATGGGGTGGGCAGCTGACTCAAATAGTCTCTGATGGGGCCTTTCCTGCAGTAGCAACAGGGTTTCTCAGCTTCAGCATCTCCTGGGAACTTCTACCTCTGCTTTGTGAGTAAATATCTCATTTTGTTTCCTGTTCTCTAGCTTGAGAGAATATGGCCCTCATGCATATTGTATAATCCTTTTTGCTAAGGCATTTAAATTTCTTGAATGTTTGTGTCATGGTCTTGCCATGTGCCTGAAAGGAGGTTGTGATGTGGTGAGTGTTGGTCTCTTTTTCCCAAGGAGCAAGGCATAGAACAAGAGCAAATAGCCTCAAGTTATGCTAGGGTAGGTTTAGACTGGATTTTAGGGAAAGATTCTTCACTGAAAGGGTGCTTAGGCATTGGAACAGGCTGCCCAGGGAGGTGTTTAAAAGCTGTGTGGATGTGGTGCTGGCTGACACAGTTTAGTATTGGACTTGGCAGTGCTGGGATAATGGTTGGACTTGCTGGTCTTGAGGTTCTTTTCCAACCTAAACAATTCTCTGATCGTAAGTTCTCACTGTCTCCTGGTGACCGTATGCTTACAGTAATGCGGACAATCAAGTTGTTAGTTGTACTTTAGCTTTACAACTTGAGGAATGGAAGTTAGCAAGGTGATGCTTCCTTTCATGGCATAGGTGGAGAAAAGGAACAGTGAGATGAGCAGGAAGATCAGAGTGTTCTTGCAACTTGTATGGATTTTGGTGGAGCAGAATGCCTGGAGAGCAGCTCCCTTGTGTGACATGATGGCAAATTCTGAACCTGAGGATAAAGAGCTGCCCTGTGCAGCCCTGCCCAGTGATGCTCTAGAGGGTGACTGGCACTGTCTGGGGGTGCCCATCGCTGAACACGCCAGGGTGTGTGCAATGGATCATCTGCAAGAACTGATGGCTGGCTACAGCTCGTGCTTGCTGAGAATTTATCTAAATTACAGGCAGTAAACAGGTATTTTTCCAAAGTCAGTATCTGTCCTTAGAAATTGCTTTGTAGAAAGCAGCAGTTATTTTCTCACAGATTTTCTTCTATGAGGTGTTGTCTGGATATTCATAACTGAAATCTTTACACTTATAAACCACCTGCTTTAATAAATCCATGCTTTTGATAGTGATATTTGATTATTTAGTTTGAAAGGTTGTTCTTTCATGTTTCCTTTTTTGAGTCATCCCAAAGTTGCTGTTAATTTAATTGAATCTTTTTCCTGCTTACTTTGCTCATTACTGCATGTAGCCTGACAAGCATGTCACTTCTGTTGTGCTCTTGTTTAAGGAGAAAAGTAGAATTAGAAGTTCCACAGCATGCCATAGCCCTGTGACCCATAGTCAGAACTCCTGAGTTACAATACTACCATTCAAGGTATTTCAATGGTCTCATAAGTGTTTCTACTCATATGTGCAGCTCTATGTTCACTGAAGAGTCCATTTTCTTTTCTAAGTGGACCTAAGTCAAATTTTAACATTTGTGCTTCCTCCAAAGTCTCATCTTCAGTAGAAACTCCTATCTGAACCTACATTCTTCCCTTTATTTTCTATTTGCGAGTTATATACGAGATCAAACCAGACCTATCCTCATCCAGTCCTCATTTTCTACTTCTTTTCTCAAATGGGAATAATCTCTTAAACCTGGTAACTAAACTCACCCCGTTTCTATTCCTTCCACACACTCAGCACTGAAGAGTCACATCACGGTAGCCTTTGGATGTGCAGCAATGCACATATATCTTCCAAGTGGGAACTGCTTCTTGGCTAGATGGACCAGAATTGTTTCCTTTTTTTTCAGAGAGAAGTGAATAAATATTTTGGCAGCAAAGCCACTCCATAAATATGCCACATTATGGCTGAGTGGTTTGTGTTCTACTATTAAAACTGTAATTTCCACATTTTACTGGTGTCCTGCAATGTTAAATAACTACCTGAAGAGGCAACTATAAATATAAGACTCCCTGCCACCTCGTTCCCACTGTTTGGACTTGGCCTTGAGCAGGCCCAGTGTGAAACTTGTGTGTTCTAAACCATCCTCTTTGTCTCTGCACCTCTCTGGACTGACAGAGATCCCTTACCTTCAACTGACTTTCATATGAAAAAAAAAAACCAGCTTAGTTTAAAAACTAATAATATTAACCTGGATGGATAATGTAGATTCTGTCACTTTCTTCCCATTCCACATGCGTGTTGCTGATCCCAAACCTGGGGTTCTGTAGGCAATATCGGGCCAAGCAGCTGCTGAATCCTCTCACATCTCATCTGTTCCAGTGGTAGTTGCCTGCTGACGTGAGGATCATGCTCAGGAGTGATATTATCAGAACGGCCTTCACAGTTTTGTTCTGTTCTAAAACGATAAAGATTTTATGTCCCTTTGATTTGCTGTTTAGTAGACACAGTTTATTAGCAGCCCTGTTGGCTTCTTGTACAAAGCAGGCAGGAATTAAGTTAACTGCAATAGTAATGCTCTTATACTGACCTCTCATAAAGAGAGTTAGATTGTGGATTTTTCTGTGGATACACTCACATTGAAAAGTATTTCCCAATTTACACCAGTCCACAAATATTTTTAGTAGTGTGTTCTCATTACTCAATATCCAGTGATCACTGCTTTTTCACGGTGACTCTCAGAGAAACTGCTCCAAAGTGTGCTAAATTCAACAGATGTTGTCTTACTGACTTAAAAAAGTCTGGATGTGGTTCAGAGAATGCCTGGCTAAAATGGTGTGCTGGCACTCACATTTCATTAATTTTCCTGAAACAGTTTAAAGAAATAAAAAAAATCCTGATCAGCAATTGTTGAGAGGTTTGACTTGGCACATAGGGAGTTAGAGGTTGAAAGTTTTGTTTGTTTTTAAAGTCTACTTTGTAGCTACAGCTCATTCATTGCAAAAGGGGGGTGGAAAATTGAAAATTTCCACAATTTTCTGACATACAGAAATACTTGCTTGTAAATATGATCTCCTTTAGGTAGGACTCCAGTACCTCTAATAACTTTGTGGGGTCTCTTGTTCCTTTATCCAGCCACACTAAAAGAAGCTTGCGTATTTGCAAACTAGTGCCCAAATTTAAACTAACTTCTGAGAGGTAACAGTTGTAAAATAATGCACTTTGCCTGCAAGAGTGAGTTGATAGGCTTGTTCTAATCATGTTTGATGTTGTGAGGTACAAAATTCGATATGGAAGTTCCAAGACACACAGTCCTGTTGAGTGTGGTTTGTGTAGAAATTTCTCATCTCACAGAAGCAACAGAAGACTGCTGAAGCAGAGAGACAAAGTCTTCCTTGAAAGAGCTGCTGCAGGAAAATACTCCTGGGGCACTGAGCCAGGAGTGATTTATTGCAGAGGAAAGAGTTGCACCAGAGCAAAAGAAGGTGTGTGTTGGATTTTGGGTGCTCTGTACCTGGGCTCAGCAAGACACTGCACGTACATATGTATATGCATAGTGTGTCACACCGCATATATTAAAAGGGAGAAATGTTGCTCCTTCTTAAAGGGTGTTTTTAAACGTTTTTTTCCCCTGGCAGCAGGAATAAGACCAATGTATGACTCCTATCAACTTGATAACAATTAAGTACTTGACTTAAGCAGGCTGTTTTCAGCCCAGTCACCACAATCCACCAACTAAAACTTTCTGTTACTTTGCTACAGAAAAAGGAGAAGATTTATAGTTTGAGGACAAGCTAGTTAAGAAGTAAACCCAGGCAAAAGTTTGATGCTAACATTCCTCAAGTATGAAATGCAAAATCCATACTGCTTGCTAGCCTCCAGGATTTTACTGCAGGGTGAATATGAAATTACATCTCATGGTTGAGAGGGGAGAAGGAAAGAGAAATTGTTCCTGTCAGATGTGGTCTCATGGAAAGCAAACTGGTGGTGGAATGGCTGCATTAAAGATAACAGAACCTATTTGTGGCTATTATTTTTTTCCCCAACCACTTTGCTTTCAGCACTTCGTAGTGGGGAATGTAACATTCTTCACTCATATGAAATAAAACAATTCAAGCAAAGCAAAAACCGAAGTAAAATCCAGCTTTTGTTTATACCAGTTTGTTGGAGCTTTTATAGAGACTCTCAACAGCAAAAATAACCTGGCAAGTGAATATATCTTGTGGAGCAGTGCATGGATTAATTGATAGAAAGCTACAGCCAGGGTCTCCTGGGCAGAACTGTGCTTGCACAGGGACTCATGAGTTACACCTTCCTGGCCCAAATGACTCTGTACAACTGAAACAAAATTATTGTCCCCTACAAATTGCATCAAATAGTGTCCTGTGCTGCCCTTCCAGTGAGAGAGCAACCTAGATGTGTTATACACACCTGAAAAGCTTAAAAATGTTTTTTTTCTTTCAATAGGTTTCTCTGGGCTTTGTACATTACTTTGAAAACAACTTTATATATATATATATATGTATATGTGAAAGCTGTAGTGTTATCTGAAGCCCAGGATATAGGTAGAAACAGTAGCCTGAGTGCCCCAGTAGCTCTTTTCTGACATTATCCTTGATTATATCCTCCTCCAATAACCACTGAATTAGAATCTCTTTAGGTCAGAAACCACTTACCCTTTGCACACAGACACAGACTATAGAGCATTTCCTACTGCTAGATAAGCAGATAAAGATGTGAAAAGGAGGTCTAAGAAACTTGATTATTTATCTCTTGGTATTTATATATTTGGTTATTTATACAGGAAGCAAGACAAATTCAGTGTCATTAAGAAATAGGAAAAATAATGTTCTTTTGACAGCTTAAGCACAGCTAACCTCTAGTCCTCTGGATATGAAAATGTGTATATTTATATTAATTTAGTACTCATCCAATTACAAGGCTTCTGTAACAAATGTACCATGTAATTGCATATTTTATTTTCCCTGGCTTATGAAGTTCCTGAATTCTCCTTGCTAGTCCTTCTCATGTTCCTGAAACAGCTATGCCAGCACAATTTAAAAACTTACGAATTACAAAGTACAAGTGGCTTCCCTGCTGCAGGAGGAATAATCTATTTATTTTCTCTTAAAGGGTCAGTGTCATCCTATCAAAATATGCTTCATCAGGAAAACACAAACTCCAAGAGCTATTCTTTCCCTTTATTTTTTTTCTATTTTCTTGTAAGAGTTTCTTAAAACCTTTAAAGATATCTAGACCCTTGCTTAGTGGATTAGGGTCTCTGATTTTCAGTAGGGTAGACAGGAGTACAGATGCCATGGACACTTTCAAATTCTCAGGCTAGCTCTGTTTCTAGAGCTTAATCTAATCCTCAGGCTAGATTTAGATCTACATCTACACTTTTCTTCCTTTTTTATGTGTTGGTTTGCAAGTGCAATGCTCTGTAGATGTCTCATAGTGGGACAATCTGGTCTGTGTGGATTCTATTTGCTTTTTTCTAAATACTTTAGTAAGATAGTTCCTGACAAATCCTGTGAAGTCTTATCAGGAGCAGTACTTCTGTTGCTCCTCAGGTCCAGCCCTCTCAAAACTCTCTATTTCTGGCATGTCAGTGCTTATGAAGCTGGACATCCAGGACACAGCTGCACTGACCTCCCTCCAGGGTAGACTTGGAGCAAATTTGACTCGTGGCAGAGCTGACACGGGTTTAAAGGCAGTGTGTCCTCTCCAGATGTTTTCAAGGGAACCAAAGAAAAGCATAAACTCACTGCCCAGAGGACTCAGGATAAGAGAGTCACCTTGTGAACTGAGAGGATATCCTTCCAGTACCCTTTGAATGTGCAGCGTCAGCAATGAGCTGTCTGTGTGGTTGTGAAAATGGAATTTTGTTGTCTTTGCAATGCAGTTTTACCTCCAGCAGCAAGAAAACCTTTGTCTTTAACTTCAGGATGTGCAGAGGATCCTTCTGAGGGCTACTCATCATCCTTTTGCCTAAGGAGTTCAGTTCCTTCAGGAAAGAAGGAATGGGCTGTGCGAGTTGAAGAGCCTTCACAGCAGCTGGCATGTCCATTAAGCATTGCACTGCATCCAGCACTGGTGGGGCTAAAAAGGCAAATCACCAGATTTCTGTAAGTTTTTATCAAGATAAGGGAGCACAGCAAGGTGCTGATTGAGGGTGTCCCCCTGTCCCAGACACTGAGCACCACAACCCCCAGAGGAACCCATGCTGGAAGCCCAGGCAAAAAGAAAAGGGTTGGGGAAGGATGGGTTTCATGGTTGCACGCTAAGCAGATGTTAAATTCCTCTGGAGAAATATCCAAGATGTGTTTGCTTTTCCTGGTTAGGGAGATCCAATGGCTGTGACCAACAGTGCATGAAAGTCCCGTTCTCCTCTGTGTGCCTGAAACGCCTTCAGATGCCCCTGGTTCTTCAGCAGAATTGCTTTCTCTTCTCCTGCAGCATTGCTTTGTGTGTCAGAGGAAAATGTGTACCTTCCTTTCTCCGGATACTTCAGATGAAAAGTTGTAGTAGTAATGGGTTGGGATGAAAGCCCAGAAGCTGGTGACTCAAACCAGCTCCTTCCAAATGCTTCTTTTCTATGCTGCCTTTGAGCAGTGCTGCTTTTTGAGGAGTCGCAAGGCAAAAAGGATACCCTTGTTTGTGGATGCACTCTTACCCCAGGAGTGGGACAGCTTGCTTAGCTTCTGGGCAGCCTTGAGGAGCTGTGTGAGAAGAGAGCTGCATTTACACAGTGCAAGGGCCTGCCTAAAATAAGCTGGAGTTTTTTGCGGTTTTGTTCAACTCAAAAACCTGACTCAGTTCTTCACTTTACAAAGGTTTAGATACTGGACTATGATAGTGCATTAAAGTATTTTATTGCTTTAAAATGTGCAACTACATTCTCTTAATTGAAAAGCTGCAATTATTTAAGTAGTCTTTAGTCTACTAGTGCTGCCAGATGTGACTGAGGGTCAGCTACAGCCAGGCAGCCTCCAAAGTTTGTTCTCTGTGCATTTGTTTGTGAAAGGGTTATTTAGGTGCATGAGTTTGTCACAGTTTAATAATAAAGAAACCCTGTCATCTAGCAGTTGGGAGCTACCACTTTGAAGTTCTCCTGGTGACACCTGCACATCAGGCATGAGCAGGATGATGTACATTAGCCATTTTTTGGGTCAAACTGCATCTATTCAGCCAGTCATTTGTGGCAGGATGTGAATGCTGCATCTAGTCCCAGCACTATTTTTTCCCTGTTTCATAACTACTGTGTTGCAATTAGTTTTTTTAATTTTTGGGAGGGTTTTTTGTTTTGTTTGTTTTGTTTTTAAATTTTAAAAAGTGCTCTGTGCACACTTGGTGCCACCCTGGCTTTGTCCTGTGGAGCCCAAGGGACATCTGAACCATTTAGGACATGTCTAGACTGAAAGCTGAGCTGTGATGAAACATGCATGAGCTGGCAGGGCCCAGGGCTGCGGTGCCACGTCAGGCACAGATGGCTTAGCAATCTCCAGCCCAACTGCAGCTGCCAAGGAAGCAAAGGAAAACTTTTGCTTTTAAGCAAACGGGAGCAAAGGCATGTGAGTGTTGCTTTTGGGAACTGGGGTTAAAATCACAGGAATGGTAAGGAGTGTTCCAGTGCTGGCTGCAGTCGGTCATCCTTCCCTTCCCATTAACCTCAGAATAAAACCATCTGCAGGAAGAGTTTTCAGTGTAGAAATTGTAATGCAATCAGAATTGAAATTGAGACACTGGAAACCACTGATGAGGTTTGTAGTGCTTAAAGTGCAGGAAAGCTCAGGCCAAGAGGAAGACAAGGAGCTGTTAATCCAAAGATTGAGCCAACTAAAATGCAACTTGGGACCTGTAAATAATTAATAGATAAATTAATAAAGACTATTATGGTGATACTGTCATTACCTGTAGGTCGAACTAAATCTACTCATCAGGATGGATAACTGGCTGGTTATTTTTCTTGTCTGAAAGCAAAGTAGAAAGTTAAAATGCAGATAGTTATTTAGCCCATGAATAGTGTATGTGATTTTTTAAGTTCTTTCACATTTTATAATACTCAATGAACATAAATAAACAAATATTTACACCACTTAATTTTCCTCTTGTTAAAAAGTAAAATGCATGGAAAGAGGGTGTTTAGGCTAAGAATTATAAAACTATTGTACTTGAAATTGAGCTGTGGCTTTAGATGCAGTGAGCAGCATGATACTGAACACAGACAATTAAACTAGGGATACAGGGAAACTGCTCAGAAATTCAAGGTGTGCCTCAATGACAACTCCTCATCCCTTTATCCGAGTTCTGATATTTAACAGGATGATTTTTATGAGTTTTCTTGGCTGTTCATTGGTGATCACCACTTCCCTGGGGGCTTTGGGGACCAAGTGAAGCAGCATCCCTAAGCTGGCTTAAATAGATGCAATTTTTACCTTTAGAACTCTTGTGGGGAAAAAATAACAACTTGCATCTGCCTGTAAAGAAGCTGTTTCTTGAGCAGCCTCAGGAGTGACCATGAGCTGGTGCCTATATAATCTTGTTTCCTCCAGAAACAGTACAGGTGTTGCTTTTTTTGCTTCACTAACACGTAGGATTCCACTCTAGGACTGTGGTTTCAAGCTGTAAATGTAAACAGCGGCTTTTCACGGTCAGTATCTTGGGTTTTAAATACCAACTAATCCTCGTGCTGTTCCCCAGTTGTGGTGTACTGTACTCGGAGGTGAAGCCTGGTACAGAGGTGTCTGTATTCAGGAAGAACATGATTAATTTAGTGCTCATTTGCACTTCAGGGTCTCTTTCAAAAGGAAACAGCATAACGTATGAAATGCGTTTTGTAGAATAAAAAAAAAACTTTTGAAACATGGCAGCTGCTGTTGTTTGGCTTTTGAGGGGTCATTCAATTTTCAGCATCCTATTTCATTGTGTCGCCACCCTACTTCTTCATTAGCTCGGGAGAGGGCTCAGAAATCCTTGTCTTGAGACTCCCTCTAGTGAGGAAATGGTGTGCCACTCCGTGTGCTCCTTAGGGGAGAAATCCTTGTGCGGTGTAACAGATGTTGGATCGCTTCTCCGCGGCACTAAAAGCTCTGGCAAGGGCTGCAGAGCCTGTGGAATTGCCGTGGGTTCAGGAGCCTCGCTCATGGCTGCTGGAGTGTGCAGTGCCTGGCTGTGAATGGAAGTTCTGTGCACAGGGGTTTGCTGAGGGCTCAGCTCCATGGCTGAGCAACTCACCCTCTCCTCTCCTAGGTGGGCCCTGGGTTTGTGAGCTGGGATAGCCTGGAATAAGCACAGTGGAGTTAGAGGGCTGCCTGTGCCTCCACCCCATTTCTGCCATGTCCGTGGTGAGAGGGAGCACAAAAATGGAAGCCCTCTTCTCAATGTATTATAACAGCAATGATGAGATAGAGGGTGTGAAATGAGATATTGGAGGGGAAACTGTGCACTGTAGGCACTGACATCTTCTTTAGCACAGGAATGGCTCGGGGTGCCGTTTCTCGGGAGATTCCAGCTGTGTGTGTTTAAGGAAATAACACCTTTGAGTAAATACCAGTTATTTGCACGGGTACTGAGCAGCAATTGTTGTGCAGTCCCTCAGACCAACAGCTGCTTGAATTGATGGAAAAGGGGCAAAGAATGGGGAGGTCAGCTCTGGAGTGCTGCTCTACCTCTGCCTTTGTCACTGAAAAATACACCAGGTTGAGAAACTAGGTTATCTCTGAAAAAATTTATTTTCCCTCACTTATATTGTACTTTACCACACAAGCAAGCAGGTAGGGTGTTATTTAGCACAGTTTTGACAGTATAATTATAAAAACTGTTACTATTGGATATAACCTGATTCTGGCAAATGTAGCTTGTAAAGTATTAGGTAACATCAGAATAACTGCAGATGGTTTTGATATTTGCAGTCTGTGGATGCATAAATTAATACCCATTCTCTCTTTTCTCATTATGTAAAGATAAACAATTCATTTTTAGAAAGGTAACTAAACTAGAGTCAGCATTGCTGTTTTCAGATGGAACTCTCATTTCACAGCCTTGGTACAACTGGGACCAACCTAAGGGACAGCTCTTGGCATCTGCTACCTACTTTTCATAAACCACCAAAGGACAAGCCCTAGTTCAATGCTTCACTTCTTTGCAGAATCCCAGCATACATGGTATTTTTCCTAATCCAGATCCATTTACAAGATGGAAAATTTTAATGTGGCTGGATATGGCTTCACATCCTGTGGATGTCAAGAGACACCTTGCCCCAGCCATTCTCACATGCTGAAGTAGCCAGCACCTGACTATGAATGCAAAATCTCTAGGCACAGAATGCAGCCTATAGAAAAATGTTTTACTAAGCCCATGGGTGCTTCACCTTCTCTGGGATTTCTGTTTTGAATGTGAACAAGTCAGGGAAGTGTGGGGTGGTGTTAAGAGTTTGTAATGCTGTGGCACAGTAGGATTTTAATTAGTTTGGTGTGTATTTTTGTGAATATAGAAAATTGAGCAGTCAAGTACCTAATTAGTGAACAGCTACTGCAGTGAGGCAGCTGGTGCCAGGGAAGAACACAAGATCTCTTACATCTTGTTTTAAATTCACATCTTTCCAGAAGGCAGGCAGTGGAAGGCAAACAGGAAAGACTCCTAAGGAGGCTTCAGGGTGACCTAACTGTGGCCTTTCACTACCTGAAGGCAGCCCATGAGAAAGAGGGAGAGAGACTTTTACAAGGACATTCAGTGACAGGACAAGGGGAAATGGCTTCAAACTAAAGAGGGCAGGATTAGGTTAGATATTAGGTTAGATATTAGGAAGAAATTATTTACTGTGAGGGTGGTGAGGCACTGGGACAGGTAGCCCAGAGAAGCTGTGGATGCCCCATCCCTGGAGTGTTCAAGGCCAGGTTGGATGAGCTCTAAACAACCTAGTCTTGGGAAAGGTATCCCTGCCCATGGCAGGGGGTTAGAACTGGATGATCTTTAAAGTCCCTTCCAACCCAGGCCATGCTGATTCTCTGAATACAAACCCACCTCTTGCCCACCCACAAAAATAAACCACTAAACCTCTGTCACTGTGCTGAGTTTCAGTTTAATCCAGTTAAAAACTAATCTATACAAAGTACAGAGTGGGGCTTTTTTTTACATATATTGCACCAGAGATATGAATTTGTACAACAGTAACCAAATTTTACCCCTTCATCCTCCTACCAAAATCCCAGCCAAGTACAAAACCGAATCTCTGCATCTTTGTGGTGGAACTGGTGTCTGTATAAAGTTAGATACAGTTTTGTTGTAATCACCTCCTAAATGAAAAGCAAAATACAGGTGTAAGCACTTGTGCCCGTGATATTCCAGTCCCTTATATCTCTCTGGTTATAACTTTCTACATCCCAGTTACAACAATTCCTTACAAAACTCTGGATGTTTCCAAGTGGGATAAGGGGGCGAATTGCCAACAGCAGAGTCAGGACCTTACAATCAAATGCAAGAGGCTGCGCCAAAACTGAAGCTTGAGCCATCATGACATATCGTGGCATTTGTTAGGAGGAGGAAGTAGCCTGAAGGAATGATTTGTATGGCAAAAATGCCTTCACACCCAAGGTTTCAGTCCTTGAACCTCTACAAACATCTGTGGCTGTATCACTTGTCCTCTGTAAACTTTCATGTGGGATGGGGAAAACACAGTAAGATTTCCCCTCACCTTTACCATGATGTTTGAATAATTCCCTCTTTGTTTCCCTCCTCACCCTGTTACCCATTATCAGGCTACAGCCCCACAGCCAGGGCTGTGCCCAGAGAAACTTCAAGTAGCAGCAGCTGTGTCTGGGCCTCTTTGCAAACAGATGAGGCTGTTGAAAGGTATTTTAGTCTCCAGACAAAGACAAAACCAAACTGTTGTTAGAATTGCATAGAAATGCCAAACAGCGGAGACACTGGTTTTGCAAACTACTTCCACAAAGAATTAAAAAAAAAGGTAAAATAAGTCAAATTTGGTGGTATAAATTAAGGAAATGCAACATGACAACTTGTGAGATAAAATAGATACAGAAACCTCATCTGTTCTGGCACTGAGTTCTGCTGCATTGTGTGGAGACCATGAATATGCCCAGGTCTGATGAGAGAAGCCTTGAGTGTGGAAGGAATGTGCCTGGCTTCCATCAATCAAAGCTCTTCAGAGTGAGAAATTTCTCAAATGTCAATATAAAACATTAGCAATTGCCTTCTGGTTTTTTCGAGTTCGCCTAAAATATTCAAGTCTTATTCTGAAAGAAACATCTTTCTCTAACAGAAGTGTGCTTCTGTTTCTTTGCTCAAGCCCAAAATATATCTTTTACTGCCACTGTCAGCAGTTAGCCATGGAACAGGAAGGAAATGTAAAGGATGCTAGCAGAGGTGTGTGTATCCGTTCAAAGCCTGCGTTATACAATCAGAACAATCCACGTTTAAAAAACAAAACAAACAAACAAAACAACCACAAAAACCCAAGCAAACAAGGAAATTCATACAGGGTTTACATTTTAGGATAGTTTCAGTGTGAAATGAATGAGAAGCAGGGACACTGGCACAACTTTTCAGCATTATAATAAAACTGACATGAAAATCAACTTAATCTTGTAAAATCTTGGCTTGCAATACTAGGGACCTATCCTGGTTCGATACCAAAATAATACAATCAAGTAGCACCCCTGGCTTAGGACACTTCATAACCTTAGACCAACTGCTGAAAGACTCATAAGAGTTAGTAGTGAGACTCTACACAAATCCCAGATTCATGTCTGAGAAGAGCTCTCTGAAGCACATGGTGCACTTTGAAAAATCTGGTTTTATTGTAGGAGGTAGGATAATCTGCACAGAAAAAGACAATGAGTCTTGTTCTGTTTTGCACAATATTTCCATCAACATAAAAAGCTTACTTAATAACATGCAAAATTTTGAGATCAGCTGGCATGTGATGAAAGAAACGGGGACAAAAGCACTGTCCCAAGGGCCAGTTGAGCTTTCAACTGCTACACAGAATTAATCTCAACAAGGAGGACGGTTCAGATCAATACACAACAAGTACAGTATTCCTTTTGAAGGCTTTCAGTGAAATTCTTAGGTTTCTGTAAACATGAAAAATATTCACTGTTCCACATAATTCTTTGCTGTGTTTAAATTTTAGAAAGTGCAAATTTTCTGTGATTAAGAAGTTTGATTTTTATTTGGTCTCAAAGAAGAAAGGGTTTGGTAGTGCTGGAAACAGGCCTTTATCTATGGTCTTTGTTTCCCCATCTTTTGCTTTTCAGCATTTCTGGAAAGAGAAATCCAACTAGACCTAACTTAACATTCAGGCCTGTTTCCTGCTTCCTCTCTGAGAAGGTTCTGATTCATGCCTGAACACAGAATGGCAGACATCTCCTCCCTCTTTGTCAGAGGAGAGTTCAACAGCTCAGTCCCCTGGCCGTAAAAACCTTTAGTATTAATGGTTGCCTTAATTTCCTCCTCTCTTACAGCCTCTACATGATCCCTTGTGTTTCTCACTGATGCTCTGGAGAGAAAATGAGTTTAACTTATGACTCAAACCTGACCAATAGTTCATCTCTTACACTCCCAATGATTTTACAGTCTGAGGAAGAAAGCAGAGAGTTCATGTTTCACTCTGATTTCCTGTCCCCCCCACCCCTCCCACCCCTTCCCCATCCCAAATAATAAAGATGCTATAAAGTTGAGGCACGAGTGGTTAAGGGTGAACTTGATCAGTTCTGACAGCTGGTTCTTGGACGTGTCCTGGTGGTAAAGGCTGATCCCCTCCTCCCGGGTGTTTCGGTGCATCTCCAGGTTTGTGTTCACCAGCTGTGAAACAAGCAGAAAACCATTTGTAGCTTCTCAATAAACTGGCCCCAGACGTGAAGATTCTCGAAAGTTTCTAGCATAAGGACACGCAAACAAAACCTCTTATTTTCTGGTTTATAAGTGGAATCAAGAGTTTTCTGTGTGCCTAACAATGAAACTGGATTGAGATTACCCAATAGACTGCACTATTAGTGTTACCTCTTAGATTACAAGTTGTTTCTGCTTTCTCTGACATATTCTCACTTGCATAACACATTGTTCTTTCTGAAATATACCATGTTTTTATGAGACCTTTAATCCCAATATGGGAAGCTTGAAAAAGAAATCATTAACAACTTGCTCCTGTATGTTGCTCCTCACTGCATCAGTACTTACAATGTTGCCCTTTCCCTACGTTTGAGTAATACTAATTTCCATAGTTTGATGGAGATTTCAGAATATGCAACTGCATTTCTGGATTTTTTTTTTTCCTTAAATTACTCTCAGTAGCTCCAGTGGCCTATAGATTTAAATTATGTCTACTTGGATATTCTTGATTCAGTGAATGAGTACTGACCAGTTGCAGCTAATATAATGAATTCTTATGACAGCTGATTAAATGACTTTGCAGAAAGATTTTACATAAAATAATACATGTCTTAAGAACAGTATCTGCAACAATATTGCCAGTATCAGAAGAGGTATCATCTGCAATTATCCACGATGGTTTTACTGAAGGTGAAGGGAATTTAGGCTCTTGGAACGAAGGACCGTAAAATGAAATTACCCACTGGCAGTTTCAACGCAAATAAAAGACAGAATTAAATTGGTTCCGAAATCTCATCATTTCCCTCCACAGAACTGAGTGGGCATAATTTCAGGGTACCCAACAAAGTAAGCTGTAACCACTGAACACAGCTCCTGAGGTTTGAAATCCCACTGCTGGCCCTGCAGGAGCAGTTAAGGGCTCCTAGTATTCAAAAGGCTGCCTGGATAGATCTGAAGCTTTTATTTGAGATCAATGTCAAGAAGTTCTTGAGCTTCACTGATCATGGCAGCACATGAATATGGAAGCCAATAAAGCCAGCATAGTTTCAACCTCTCTAGAGAGGAAGAAAAAGTTTATTCAGGATGCATGGGGCAGCAGAGCCCCTTTAAAGCACAAAGGAAACTTGGGTGATCTGCTATGGATAGGCAGTGCTCATGTACACCTGACTGTTTTGCTGCAACCACTGATCAAATGCAGTGATTTATTATGCCACTGCCTCCTTCTGAGGGTGTTGAAGCAATTGGTGGTTCATCCTGTCCAAGACTAACTTCTTGTGTCATGTTGCATCCAGTTGCTGGTATATTGGCCACTGAGGATTTTAAACGCTTTGATTTGTTCCGCAGCCTGAGACTGCAATGCAGCCACAGATCATGGGACAGACCTGGTCTTTTGTATGTCCCTGTTCTTCTCTGGATGCTCAGAAATCCTGGATACCCTAGACCTCAATATTTTGGACTAATACAACACAATCCTTCTCCTCTGCCCATTTGATGCCTTGTGTTAGGACTCTGGTTTCTTACTATGGACTTAAAAGCAGTGAGATTTCAGAAGTACTTAGAAAAGTTACATACTTCCCTCTTAAAGACAGGTTAGTGAACCTCGCTCCAGAGGTCATTAAAGCTGCATTACGTTAATAGTTTCAACGGAAAATACAGAGGTAATGACTTTGACATTGCAGATCTTATTTTAAAGTTTGTGTATGTACACAGAAAGACACATACGGGGTTGGATTTTCAGTTCTCCACCTGGTCCTGCAGGAGGACTTCCTTGCTGTAGTTTCTTTTGTTCCATCTGTTTTACGACCTGGTGAAAAATAAAAGACAGCAGTTGCAAAATTTGAATTTGTCAGCTTTCTCTGATGTGACATAAATTAATACACCTAAGCCAAATTTTGCAGTTATGTAAAGCCTTTCTTAGTGGGTATACTGCTGAGTTACTTTAATTCTGAACACCAGACTATGTTTTGCTGTGGTACCATTAGTTTGGGACTCATATGAGAAATCAAGGTAAATCTCCAGAGCTGGGGATTGTCAAGAGCCATTACACATGTAAAGACAGAGAAAAGGTGAAAACAAATATGTTCAGGTACCTGCTGAAGCTCTTGTTTCTGAGCCTGAAGCTGGTCGTGCTGCCTCTGTAGCTCTTCCTTCTGTTTCTGAAGTTCTTCTGCCTTCTTCCTAAGTTCATCTTCCTGCTGGGAAATGTGATTTTCAAATTCCTTCAGCTCGTCCTCAGTGAAGAGCTGCTGTTGATCTAGTGTCTGCAAGAAAATATATACAAGGGTGAATACTTAGCCAGGAAAGTAGGCGTACTTTTTATTATTTTCTTGCTGAAACTCTTGCACAGTTCACTAAAATACTAAGACATGACACCGTGTACACTCAATGAAAACAGCAAAATAGTAATTTCTCAGCTCTTTGCTCAACAAAGTTCTACTACGATTTAGAGGTAGGACAAAAATATCCTCTTTCTTCCAGCTGAGTTCTTATCTTCCCTTTGAAGCGATTCATAAACAAAATGTCCATTTCCATTTGAAAAGCACGTGTGAAACGCTCTTCCCGAATCCCCGCGGTGGCGCCAGACCTTTCCGTTTGTGCGAGGCCCGGAGTTCACATCTGCATTACATTAGGCTGCCGCAGCCGAATGCAGCGTTTCGCTGAGGGGCTTAACGACACACATACCAAGGCAGCGCTGGAAAAACCAAAGGTCACAGCCGTGCCGTTTGGTTTCCTGGTCCAAGTGCTGCTAAGGGGGCTGGATGTTGTACTTGGAGCGCATTTGCATTACCTCCCAGCTATCTGGCTCCAAAAATTCCTTTTTCTCTGTAGCTCGCAGGAACTCTTCCAAAGTCACTAGCCGGTCCTTGTTGACGTCAACCTAGTTGAAGCAAAAATTTAGGCTCAATCTAAAGGGGAGGTTTTGGTGGAGCTCATGTTTTAATTTCATCAATCAAGTATCTTCAAATGTAACCACTGTAAATTTTTTTTATGTCCCATTTTCAAGGGAGTGCCCACAACATTTTCTGAAAACTTCCTCCACAAGCTTATGTAGCTTAACAAAAATAGAACTAAAAAGTAAATCCAGACATTTCACTTCAAAATTCATTTGCTTTATTGGAAACACTTGTGTTCACAGTCCCAATACTAATAGTGGAATGTATTTTTTTGTTGTTGTTGTTTTGTTTTTTGGGGTTGTATTTTGAGCAACATGTTTTGTAGCTTTCTGGTAACTACTCTGACTCACAGTTACAAAATTATCTCTACTGTTGGAGGGGGAGGTTTTGAAGAACAAAACTCCCACCCAACTGATTTGTGTCAGAATCCTTTAAGGGGAAGGGAGAAAATGCTTCCCTTTATGACTAATAGATGACCAGGCTTGCTCTGTTCCTCAAGCTTAAGGAATACAGCTGAATATAGAAATATTATGGGTGGAAAATACAGTGTTTCAAACCACTCCCTTTGCATTCCTGAGTCTCCTGAGCTGAAAGCCCATCAGACCAAGTGAAGGTATTCACTGTCACAGGTAACACCTTGAGCTCCAAGCCCCCTTTAAAGGGACAAAGCTGAGCTATACAAAAGAAGACATTGCTTTACTCCCTCTTCTCACACCTAACTCTCACCCATTTGCCAAGTGCCAAAGCACATTTAGAGTCTTCCTTGTCTGACACACAATTCACAAGGAATTTCTGCTGAGTCTCAGAATCTGCAAACAACCGAGGCTATAGCACAATTCCTTCTCTGGAACTCCTTAAATAAAAACTAGTCAGCAGGCATTACATCAGAATACTGGGCCAGGGCTTGAGAATTGTAACTTTACATGAATCCCAGCACACGCAGCATTCAGGGTGCCAGGCCATCCCTTTCTGCTGCACTCGGACAACGCTTCATGTTAGGAGAACTGTATTCTTTGAACACAGAAGGAAATCAGCCCTCACCTCATTCATTACATGTTCTCTCATTCTCAGCCTTTCTTCTTCCATTTCAACCATGTCATCCTCTTCATTCTTGGGATCATAAACTTTTTCTAACTGAAATTTAAAATTTGTATATGTTAGTTTGAAGAAAAGGCTGCTCATTCAAATGGCAGAGCATATCTGGAAAAGTGGTATGAGATGTTGCCCTGTGCAATTTTCCTCTTTCAGCACAGTATTTAAGCAACAAGTGAGCCTTTCTTTCCTAAGAATGAAGTTTTCAGTTAATTCATGTGGTCTGTTACAATCCAGTGCTGTGGATGTTACAGTAAAGTTGACCTCAGTGTGCACAGTCTGATCCCACATTTGATTCAAAGCAGGCAGGGGTTCCACGTGGTTTCTGGAATGGGGAGAGTGGCTTTTTCACCAGGGCATGCAGCTGACCCTGTGAGCATTCAGCATATCACAAGACAAATTCAGAGCCAAATGCAATGGTTCACTTCTCTTCTTGCACAATGTCTTTCTGGGGAATTCATTGGTTGTTTGCTTCTACTTGGCTTTCTCAGGGATTGAGCTTCACTTGCTTAGCCACAGGTAATTTTAAGGCCCCGGGCTATTAGTTTTTACACTACAAAACTATAAAACAGTGAGAGGTCTGTTAAAAAAGACTGCACTAGATCTTCATTGTAGTGAAGGGGATTATGGGAAGTTACTGTGCCAGAGTTGAATTTTCAGACAACAAACCAAGGTTTAAAGAAACTAAGAGCCTGTCTACTCTATCAGATATACATCAGCTTTAAACTAGCCAGACACAAAACACATGAAATATCTGTGGCCACTTCCACAGTGCTGTCCCTGAGCCAAGTCACACAAGTGTGACCCTTTTTCTCCTAAGACTTGTTGATAAACACTGAATGAGCACAGGTGCCCAGCTTCAGAACCTCAAAACCTCTACCAGGCTGCATGTAGGCAGAGCAGGAGAGCAGCCTTCCACATTGCGATTTATACAGGTAATCCCTACCCTGCAGATTAGTTACAGAATCTCCAACAAGCCTGGGGCAGAGAAATGCATGAGCACTAGATCTCTGATGTCCGACTCCTATGCTTCAACTGCTTTATTTTGCCAGATGATAGGTTTTACACTTTTGTAGAAGTATTAAGGATGCATGAAACTCACCATGAATACTCTATTTTGTAGCCCAAAGCCCCTAAATGTACTTGGGAAAAATACAGACATCCCTGTAACCATTTACTGAAAGAAGTTGCGCTTCTGAATTTTGTTTTTACCTCTTTAGTAAATAGAGCTTCTAATTCTTGCTCATCCAGGAAACCATCATTATTGACATCTACAAAAAGAAGTTTTAAAAATACAAGTTGAGTACATACAGGAAGTCATACATGTAATAGAACTCCACCAGTTAAGCATCAGTATACACATCTCATTTAACAAGAAACTGATTACATAGGTTGTTTCTTTGGTTTAGGTTTTCATCAGGCACTGGCTGGAGTGTATTGCCACTTTTGGTTGGTTGGACAAGTCTGGAGCAATGTCTCTCTACTTGTTAGATTAGCAAACTGAAATAGGTCACCACAGGATTGCGCAGACTGCAACTGCCGAAAAATATTGCTGAGAACAAGTTGTCCCCATTTAACCACTAAATTTGTAATTAGATTCAGGAGCAACAAGATTCTGCAGAGAAACTTTAACTGACAATATGACTCTCAAAAAAAAATTAAAGAATTGCACGAAAATCTATATAAACATGCAGCACTTGAGATAAGTGTAAAATGACTTTTCACGACACATGCAGAGAGGAGAATACTTGATAATTATTGATCCATCCTTTACCCTACCTTGTGCTCTGAATACTGTTACACTACCTCTGAAATGGAAAGAGAATGTCTACTTCAAATTATTAGCCAATATTTTTGTATAATGGCTTCAAAGTTTTAATATACTAAGCTCTAAGGCAACAGGTGATTTCAGCTATTGCTGTTTTGGTAGATTTTGCACAAACAAGCTACCAAAAACTTTCAGACAGCTATCTTTCAAAATCTCTTTCTAGAAAGAAGAGGTAAGATTTAGTAACTAGAACTAGATGATCTTTAAGGTCTCTTTCAACCCAAACCACTCTGTGATTCTGTAATACATACTTATTATATATTTTATAAACTGAGATGAAAGTTTAGACTCAAGCTAGAACACTTTTCTTCATCTAAATCACCATCTCTGAGATTAGTCAAATTCTGGGTACTGTTGAACCCTTTGCAGCCTAGTGCCAGGCCGGATCTACTCAGGGGTACTTCATGATGAAGCATTTAACAATATCAGAACATAAGGTTACATGGTACCATAATCACACACAAAGCAAAATGTTCATTGAGCTGCATCCTTATCTCTACTACTGCTACTACTTATTGTTTCTAGCTGCCCATTCCTCAAATCTAGAGGCAGGAGTAGAGGGGTTTTGTTTTGTCAAGGGAATCCTGCAATTTTGGAAGAGGCTTGGCCCTTCTATGACCATTCCAAAGATTAGGGGTGTCTGGTACTTATCTGCAGAGATGATGAGAAAGCAGGTTTGTCCCTACACAAATCTCTGAGGATTTATTCCCAGTACATACTGTGCAGGCAAAATTACAGATAAAGACAGCCCTCTAAGTACTCATACTTTCCTAAGGAATCACTATGGGGTTTTGCCTGTATGATTTTAGGAGTAGTTAAACAAAACTCTAAATGTTTTTAAATTTTAAACTCCATTTAAAACACTGCATGAAATTCACATATATTTTCTCCTCTGTGCTATTCAGATTCATCCAAGTTGCTTGAGGTGTAAGACTTCGTCCTAACATATGACAAACTTGTCCTTAGCAGAATGTAACAGAAAGTCACTTCACTTGTTCATTAGATTAAAACTAAACCTCTTACCGTGCAATTTGAAAAATGTTTTGGGGTCAAATTCATTAGGATCTAGTCCATCTGCTTCTTCCCACACCTCTTTCAGTTGATCTTTGCTTCCCTATAGATTGGTTACAAAGAAAAACTATTCAAAAGACAATTTAGTGCAATTTCTCTGCATTACCTTTGAATTATGGTTTCTCGGAATGGCTTTCTTTATTTGCTGTTTAGTCATGTGGCAACTGGAATCAGTGGCATTTTCTTTCATTCCCTTTTGGTCAAATCTAATACTGGCATTAGACAGAAAGGCCCAGGGAAAGAGGAAGTGTAAAGGAAATGCATTATCTGTGGAAAGGAGGACCTGTAATAATCAGTCATGGCCACATAGCCCATCCAGAAACAACAGCTGAAGGAAGCTGAATTATTTTGCCCTTCCTAGAGCAAATGGTACTGTGATGCAGCTCCTTGCAGGCCAGGCATACCATGAAGGCATCCCTACAGTTTGGAATACTGCTGTGGCTTCTTCCTCATGAGTTTCAGTGTCTTTGTAAGTAAGAATTCTGGCAGCAAATGGCACACCTGCACAGGAAGAATGGGGGTCTGTACAGGGGGTTTGTAGGGCTCTCAGCACTGTGCCCACTCTCTGCTCCCGTGCAGTGAGAGGACACAAATGATGAGAACAAACAAAACACACCCTTGCTGGTGTATTAGCTTTCTCTCTCTGGAAAGGAAAGCTTGCACTCAGTCACATAAGAACAGGCTGTGGCCTTACAGGATGGTGAACTTTAGGGTGATCTCCATGTTTTTTCTTCATCTCCTCAAATTTGGACTCTTCTCGCTTCCTCTTTTCTTCATCCAGTGTTTTTAAATACTCTCTCCTCTCGTGTTCTTTCATCATCTCATATTTCTTAAACTCCTCATGGCGAGTCTTATCATAGTTCTCCAGGTCACTTGTAGCCTAAAAATACAGAGATATGCAGACAGATGATTATGTAACATAATCTGACATTAAGAACACTGTATTGTTCAGATCTGTGGGCAAGGCTGGCCACTTTGCCATTCAGGGCAGACTGGCTGGGGGGTTCCTTTCACACGACAGAGGTGCAGAAACATCTCTCCTCCCTTTGTCATTTTCACAGAAATTAATTTGTAAGAGTTCATCTGCTGGACAATTTTTGCAATTACACGGTGCTGTAAGAAGGCATCAAGGTGTCCTTTCTCATCAGTGAGTAATAAATGTACTCAAGTTAATCAAGTCCTATACTAATAGTACCATTAACTCCTTGATCATTTCAGAATAAGAACATTTGTAGCTTATCCTACAGTTTAATGACAAAAGTGCCTTCATTAATAATGGCACTTAGTTTGCAGCATGTTAATACAGATTAAATAAAAAAACCCCAAATAATTAAATGGAGAGAAAGGGTATGAGAGGAGAATTTCTGACAAGTTCTTGTACAGACTTTAAAGATGTGTCTTTTTCCTACAGGCTAAGGTATTAAAGGATGTTTTGGTAGTGCTTTTCAAAGTAACATGTTTACACCTGACACAGTCTCTCCAGTATTTATATTTTACTTTTCAGATTCACTGTATGTTTTAAAAAACCATTCCAAAGCTAAGGCCTCCTCAAGTACCCTTTACACCCTCTCAGTATCTTGGCTGAGAAATGAGCAGGCAAAACAATAAAATATATAATAAAAAAGAACTGCCCTGTTAAGGATATGCTTCTCCAAACCAACCAAAATTTTCCCAGAAATGAGGTTCAGAAATGCTTAGAAAAATTATAATATCTCTATAAAATAATTTTACAGAAAATGGAGATAAAATCTTCCAAGGGTAAAAAATTACAC